>SJXQ01000349.1:11530-28885 GCA_006408695.1 Aepyceros melampus | reverse complement strand
TATGAAGACCTACAAGACCTTTTAGAACTAACACCCAAAAATGATGTCCTTTTCATCATAGGGGACTGGAATACAAAAGTAGGAGTCAAGAAACACCTGGAGTAACAGGAAATTTTGGCCTTGGAATATGGAATGAAGCAGGGCAAAGACTAATGGAGTTTTGCCAAGAAAATGCACTGGTCATAACAAATACCCTCTTCCAACAACACAAGAGAAAAGTCTACACATGGACATCACCAGATGGTCAACACTGAAATCAGATTGATTATATTCTTTGCAGCCAAAGAAGGAGAAGCTCTATACAGTCAACAAAAACAAGACCAGGAACTGACTGTGGCTCAGATCATGAACTCCTTATTACCAAATTCAGACTTAAATTGAAGAATGTAGGAAAAACCACTAAACCATTCAGGTATTACTTAAATCAAATCCCTTATGATTATTCAGCAAAAGTGAGAAATAGATTTAAGGGCCTAGATCTGATACAGTGCCTGATGAACTATGGAATAAGGTGTGTGACATTGTACAGGAGACAGGGATCAAGACCATCCCCATGGAAAAGAAATGCAAACAAGCAAAATGGCTGTCTGGGGAGGCCTTACAAATACTGTGAAAAGAAGAGAAGTGAAAAGCAAAGGAGAAAATGAAAGATATAAGCATCTAAATGCAGTGTTCCAAAAAATAGCAAGAAGAGATAAGAAAGCCTTCCTCAGTGATCAATGCAAATAAATAGAGGGAAACAACAGAAGGGGAAAGACTAGGGATCTCTTCAAGAAAATTAGAGATACCAAGGGAACATTTCATGCAAAGATGGGCTTGATAAAGGACAGAAATGCTATGGACCTAACAGAAGCAGAAGATATTAAGAAGAGGTGGCAAGAATACACGGAAGAACTGTACAAAAAATTTCTTCAAGACCAAGATAATCCCGATGGTGTGATTACTCATCTAGAGCCAGACATCCTGGAATGGGAAGTCAAGTGGGCCTTAGAAAGCATCACTATGAAAAAAGCTCGTGGAGTTGATAGAATTCCAGTAGAGCTATTTCAAATCCTGAAAGATGATGCTGTGAAAGTGCTACACTCAATATGCCAGCAAATTTGGAAAACTCAGCAGTGGCCACAGGAATGGAAAAGGTCAGTTTTCATTCCAATCCCAAAGAAAGGCAATGCCAAAGAATGCTCAAACTACCACACAATTGCACTCATCTCACATGCTAGTAAAGCAATGCTCAAAATTCTCCAAGCCAGGCTTCAGCAATACGTGAACCGTGAACTTCCAGATCTTCAAACTGGTTTTAGAAAAGGCAGAGGAACGAGAGATCAAATTGCCAACATCCGCTGGATCATGGAAAAAGCAAGAGAGTTCCAGAAAAACATCTATTTCTGCTTTATTGACTATGTCAAAGCCTTTGACTGTGTGGATCATAATAAACTGGAAAATTCTGAAAGAGATGGGAATACCAGACCACCTGACATGCCTCTTGAGAAACCTGTATGCAGGTCAGGAAGCAACAGTTAGAACTGGACATGGGACAACAGACTGGTTCCAAATAGGAAAAGGAGTACATCAAGGCTGTATATTGTCACCCTGCTTATTTAACTTATATGCAGAGTATATCATGAGAAACGCTGGGCTGGGAGAAGCATGAGCTGGAATCAAGATTGCTGGGAGAAATATCAATAACCTCAGATATGCAGATGACACCACCCTTATGGCAGAAAGTGAAGAGGAGCTAAAAAGCCTCTTGTTAAAAGTGAAAGAGTCCTGTATGCAGGTCAGGAAGCAACAGTTAGAACTGGACATGGGACAACAGACTGGTTCCAAATAGGAAAAGGAGTACATCAAGGCTGTATATTGTCACCCTGCTTATTTAACTTATATGCAGAGTATATCATGAGAAACGCTGGGCTGGGAGAAGCATGAGCTGGAATCAAGATTGCTGGGAGAAATATCAATAACCTCAGATATGCAGATGACACCACCCTTATGGCAGAAAGTGAAGAGGAGCTAAAAAGCCTCTTGTTAAAAGTGAAAGAGGAGAGTGAAGAAGTTGGCTTAAAGCTCCACATTCAGAAAACGAAGATCATGGCATCTGGTCCCATCACTTCATGGGAAATAGATGGGGAAACAGTGGAAACAGTGTCAAGCTTTATTTTTTTTGGGTGCTCCAAACTCACTGCAGATGGTAAGTGCAGTCATGAAACTAAAAGACACTCCTTGGAAGGAAAGTTATGACCAACCTAGATAGTATATTGAAAAGCAGTGACATTACTTTGCTGACTAAGGTCCGTCTAGTCAAGGCTATGGTTTTTCCAGTGGTCATGTATGGATGTTAAAGTTGGACTGTGAAGAAAGCTGAGCACCAAAGAATTGATGCTTTTGAACTGTGGTGTTGGAGAAGACTCTTGAGAGTCCCTTGGACTGCAAGGAGATCCAACCAGTCCATTCTGAAGGAGATCAGACCTGGGTGTTCATTGGAAGGACTGAAACTCCAGTACTTTGGCCACCTCATGCGAAGAGTTAACTCATTGGAAAAGACCCTGATTCTGGGAGGGATTGGGGGCATGAGGAGAAGGGGACGACTGAGGATAAGATGGCTGGATGGCATCAATTACTCGATGGAGATGAGTCTGAGTGAACTCGGAAGTTGGTGATGGACAGGGAGGCCTGGTGTGCTGTGATTCGTGGGGTCGCAAAGAGTCGGACACGACTGAGTGCACTGAACTGAATAATTAGCAATGTTGAGCATCTTTACATATGCCTATTAGCCATCTGTATATCTTTTTTGTAATAATGTCTATTTAGGTCTTCTGCTCATTTTTCAGTTGGTTTTTGTTGTTGTTGTTGTTGTTGTTGTTGAGTTATATGAGCCATTTGTTTATTTTGGAAATTAAGCCCTTGTCAGTCACATTGTTTGCAAATATTTTCTCCCATTCTGTAGATTATCTTTTCATTTTGTTTACAGTTTGCTGTGCAAAAAGCATTTAAGTTTGATTAGTCCCACTTGTTTATTTTTGTTTCCATTTCTAACTCATTGGGAGATTAGTTAAGAAAACATTGGTAAGGTTTCTGTCAGAGAATGTTTTGCCTAGGATCTCTTCTAGCAGTTTAATGGTGTCAAGTCTTATGTGTAAGTCTTTACACCATTTTGAGTGTATTGTTGTATATGGCGTGAGGGTGTGTTCTAACGTCATTGATTTACAGGCAGCTGTCCAACTTTCCCAGCATCCCTTACTGAAGAGGCTTTTCCCCATTTTATATTCTTGCCTTCTTTGTCAAAGATTGACCATAGATATATGAGTTTATTTCTGGGCTCTTTGTTCTTTTCCATTAATCTTTATGTCCGTTTTTGTGCCAGTACCACACTGTTTTGATTAGTGTAACTTTGCAATATTGTCTGAAGTCCAGGAGGGTTCTGCCTCCTGCTTTGTTCTTTTTTCCTTTTATGGTTTCATATGAATTTTAGGATTATTTGTTTTAGTTCTGTGAAAGGTGTCATGGGTAATTTGATAGAGTTAAATCTGTACATTGCTTTGGGTAGTATGTTCATCTTTTTTCCTAAATTACTTTTTAATTGCAGGAAAATCACTTTACAATGTTGTGTTGGTTTCTATAATACATCATGAATCAGCCATAATTATACATATATCCCCTCCATTTTGAGCCTCCCTCCCATTTCCTATCCCACCACTCTAGCTCATCACAGAGCATCAGGTTGGGCTCCCTGTAATATATAACTTCTCACCAGGCCATCTTAATAATATTAATCATCCTAATCCAAGAGCACGGGATATCTTTCTATTTCTTTGAATAATCTTTCATTTCCTTTATTAATGTTTTACAGTTCTTGGCATATAAATCTTTCTCCACCTTAGTCAGCTTTATTCCTAGATATTTTTTCATGTGATTTTAAAAGATATATATATATATATATATATATATAAACATTCTTTTTCTGGTATTTCATTATTAGTATAAAGAAATGCAACTACTTTCTGTATTTAATCTTGTATCCTGCTACCTTGCTGAATTCATTTATCAGTTCTAATAGTTTTTGTGTGAAGTCTTAGGTTTTTTTTATATATAGTATCATGTCATCTGCATATAATGACAGTTTTACCTTTTTCCTTCCAATTTGGATACCATTCATTTCTTTTTCCTGTCTGATTACTGTGACTAAGACTTCTAATACTATATTGAAGAGAAGTGGTAACTGGCCATCCTTGTTCCAGATTCTAGCAAGAAGGCTTTGAACTTTTCATGATTGAGTATTCTATTGGCTGTGGGTTTGGCATAAATAGCTTTTATTGTGTTATGTTCCCTTTATACCCACTTTGGTAAGAGTTTTTTTTTTTTTATAGTGAATGTATGTTCAATTTTGTCAAGTGCTTTTTCTGCATCTGTTGAAATGATCATGTGGTTTTACTTCTTTTGTTGTGGTATATCACACTAATTGATTTGTGTATGTTGAACCATCCTTGTGAACTTGGGATGAATCTCACTTGCTCACAGTGTATGATCTTTTTTATGTTTTGTTTGATTTAGTTTGCTAATACTTTGTTGAGAATTTTTGCATCTATATTCATTAAAAATATTGGTCTATACTTAGAAAACATAATTTTAAAAGCAAGATTCAGTATGCTGAATGCAAATAGATTAGCACAAAGTGTGGTCAATTTCTCCTAATACCTTGAAACATTATCTCTTGACATAGCAAGTATTCTTTATTCATTTAAAACATTAATCCATACATTTTAACTGAAGACCCAGAATCTTGCTTCTATGTACTTGTTCTCAACACAAACAGAGCTTAGGTCCACCTTCAATTTTCCAAGCAAATTGAGAAGGGCAGAAAGTTCTTACATTAGCAAAAGATCTCACTTTTTTGGTAATTGTTGCAACTGCTTTCTCACAAAGCTCTGTTGTCACTATCATTATTGGTATAATTACAGAGAGCCAAATGGGCTGCCATTTCTCTGGCAGGCACCATCTGCCTCTTCAAATTAAACTGAGCAAATTAATTGGTTGCTAGATCTCTTATTGATGTAATGGACATAGTGATCTGTGGTGGTAACAATAGTAGAGAGCAGGTTTGAGTACTAACTCTACTACTAACCAGCTGTGTGTCCTTGTAAAAATCATTTTCCTCTCTATGCCTTCATTTCCTCATCTGTAAAAATGGGGCTAGTAACAATCATCTCACAGAGCTGGTGTGAGACTGAAATGTGAAAGTGTTTCATAATCTACACAATTGTGTGCATGTGGGTTGGAGAGTCATTTTGTTTTTGAAAGCAAGTTGGTCTTCCTCCAGTCCAGAGCATCTTTACAATTACTGGGATTTCTCATCCAAATTGATTTCTTTTTATCACAATGGGGTTGTGAGTATCTTAAAGAAAGCTTGCAGGTTCTCATTTAAACACTTGCAGTTTACTCATCTGGATGAAATATTTTAGGACCTGGTGATCACTTTTTCAGATTTCTCTCTTTATAAAAAACCAAAATTCCCACCATCTCAAAGGTGGGGTTTTTTGTTAGCATAGTACAGGAGGGGGCAAGAAGAAGATGATGATGATAGTGCTGAAGATGTGAAGGGGCTTTAGAAATTAAATAGTCCAACTTCCTCATTTTATGTTTCCCTGGTGACTCAGCTAGTAAAGAATCTGCCTGCAATGTGGGAGACCTGGGTTTGATCCCTGGGTTGAAAAGATCTCCTGGAGAAGGGAATGGCTACCCACTCCAGTATTCTTTCTTAGGAAATGCCATGGACAGAGGAACCTGGTGGGCTACAGTCCATGGGGTCCCAAAAGAGTCTAACATGATCTAGCAACTAAACAACAATGAGTCCTGTCTGCCTTTCAAGCTTATCATAAGGATGTAATGAAGCAATGGATATGAATGGACTTTTTGAAACATTAGGTACATTTTTGTTTTAATATTGTTTATTAGCACAGTAGCAAATGCAGATTTAAGCAGTTCACAACATAGAACCAATCCACTGAGCAACTCCTACTCCATGCCTTACAGTTAACAGACTAAGATATTTTACTACAGGTTTACACAAGGTCATCATTGCATTTTGGGTATCCCTTTACTGTCCAGATTTGGGAAAGAGAGCCTTCCTGTTTTAGGAGGGCAAGTTTCCATTCCTGATCCATATGAAAGAAAATTGAAAATGTCAGAATTGAATAAGGGATTTCATAATTGAATAAGGGAAGGAATAGACAATGTGGACAAATAAAAATATTGACTTTTATTAGGTGATGAGGAAGTAGGCAATTATGGTCTCAGATTTCTGCTGTTATTACAATAGAAAACTACAAAAATAAGAAAAGTAAAGATAGTTGCTTGGAATTAATTGTGTATGTTCATAGCTTTTGTTTGAGTTGCAACATTTTTATTCATTTAAAAGCCAGAAGAGAAGGAGAGGGCTTTCACTTTTTTTCTGATAGAGTGATGGGACCACAGTAAAATAAAATAAAGCGTAGCTACAGGCCTAGGTTTTATTTATGTGTATGTGTGCACATATAAAACCACCTCTTGCTAAAGGATGATGATACTCAAAAGCCTTCAGAGACAGTGTGACATCTGCTCTGGGGGAGTCACACTTGGGACAACTTGATTGACCATTTTTGGCACATTCTGATCTAAACTGGATTGTCTATTGGCTAACCATCTTTTTTTTAATTAGGTCCAACTCTCAGCAGGCACATATTTCCATCTGGTTAAGTTTAGAATGCAAGCTGTTTTTTTTTTTTAAACTACCTTAAACCAATACTAGTCTAAGCAAAGGAGTGATATTATATCACTGCTGTCTTCCTTTAAAATGCATTTTCTTTTCCCTTTGCTTTAAATCAGAGGTGAATGTCATAGTTTTGAGGGATCTTCCAGCCTGGATTTAAAGAAGAGCAAGGATAAATATTTTTTAAAGATATAAAGAGAAATAGAGAGAAAGAAAATGCAGACACCTACAAAAAATGGTGCATTTGGATGGTAAAACAAGAAGCTATGTGTCAGATGCTGCATTCTCTCAGTGGAGGGAGGTAGCCATAATGAACAGGTGCTTAGCACATAGAAAACTTTCTGCTACTTGGGTCTCTCAATGTTTCTATGTCAAGTACTAGCTTTTGAGACATGCATCATATTGTCGAGTCACATAGAGATACAAGAGAGATGACAATAAGCAAAGCAAATTGGTGTATAACATACTAGTGCAGGACAGTAAATCAGAGGCCTGAGGGCTTTGCTTGAAATCAGGTCAATAATGGTGTTGTTGGCCTTTGCCTAACCTCCTCTGCCCTTCACTTTTGGTATTAATTCCCATAGGAGAGTTGGCTTGTTTAGGGATGGAAGGTGAAGGGCAAGTCAGACAATTGAGAAACATGGTTACTATTTCTTTAGAATGTGTTCCAAGCCCTGATATTGACAGAGCAGCCTTAGGCAGAGCCTCTTATATCCAGGTGCTTTGTGATTCTGTCATAGGCTGGGGTTTAGTGGGTGTCGCATGGTTGTTAGAATTTTTTAAAAACACTATTCATTTGACGAATAGTCTGAATCAGGCTAGCAATGTCAGGAAGCAAGTTCTGGCTGGTGTCAGAAATACAAGGGTGGTTTTTTTCAATTAAACATTTTAAATTTTGAAATATGTAGGCTCATAAGAAATTGCAAACATACAGAGTTCCCATGTACTCTACATCCAGCTTTCCCCAGTGATAACATACTATATAACCATAGCACACTATCAAAACCAGAAAAATGACACTGGTACAATATTATAAACCACATACATGCCTTATTCAGAGTTCATCAAATTTTACATGCATTCATTTATTTGGGTATTTTTAAGTGAAATCTTATCACATGAAAATTACTACTACCATCAGGATACAAAAACCTTCCATCACCAGAAATAAGTTCCCTTGTGCTACCCTTTTATAGTCAGTCACACCAGGAGTGTTCAGTTTTAACTAAATTTTAACCTCTCTGAAGTGGCCTCTGTTAGGAAATACTCTCCTGAAACCCCTCTTCCAGATCAAACTGCCATGTCTGACCTCCAGAGGAACACTGTTTTCTCATTAGTCTCTGGTACAAGTGTGAAAAATTTTCTCTTTGCTTGGTTTCTCTTAGCACAGCTATAAAAGGCTGAAATTTAAAGACGGAAAAAAAAAAAAAAAAAACTGAAGGGAGAACACAAGGAAAATAAAGAAGCACAAAACATACACACAAAAGAAAATCAAGCTTCCAAAACACTTGTTTTTAAATCCACCCACTTGACGAACATGAATTTGAATAAGCTCTGGGAGTTGGTGATGGACAGGGAAGCCTGGCATGCTGCAGTCCATGGGGTCACAAAGAGTTGGACATGACAGTGACTGAACTGAACTGACTTAACTTGCTTACAAGGCTCTTAAGCCATATCCCATGCTTTATTCTGTCTCCTTAGCTACTTGTGCTTAAGCCCCTAGACAGTGGTTACCACAACTCCTAGATACCTTGACTATTTACTCTCCCTCTAAATCTCCATATGGCAAGTGTCACTATATTTCCTGTTACCTATTCCTTACTTTCCTTTCTTCCACCAAGTACCCCACACCTTCAAGCCTATATGGCCTCAGTTATAGTTTCTCATCTAACATTATATCCACAACTGATTGGTGACAACTAGTATTCTCATCCTTCAGGTGAGACCCTGAACAATAATATATAAGCACACCTCACTGAGAGTCAATTTCTAGGTAGGTTGATAAAAAGTCCAAGGTCCCTGAGGAGGAGAGAGGGGTCTGGGGCTCTCGAAGAGGAGATAGGGGTCTGGAATTCTCAAGGAGGAGAAAGGGACAAACATGTTTTTGTCCCCCTACATCCTTTGTCTTAGTCACATAAATTTTTTTTTCTTTAAGCCCTGAGCTGATGATTACACAACAAAACAACTGTTTAAACTCTGTACTAAGGATTATATAACAACAATGTATCCTGCTTGAGGACAGTTTCTCCTTTTTGAAAACCTTCTGACTAATCCTTTTATCTTAAAATGTGTATTATGGGAATGGGTCTGGTAAGATCTTTCTAGTTAGTTCTAATCCTGTCATCTTAAAATGTAAATTGTGGGAGTCGGTCTAGCAAAATTTTTACAACCTTGAGACATTCTTTTGATTTATTGTAATAATCAATTAGAAAATCATTAACTTCCCTTCTAAGACTAGCAAGTGGGGTACTCTCCATCCCCCTTCTGCTGTCTATGTCAGAAGCTTTCTCTGACCCTTTTCACTTAAATAAAACTCTGCTACATGGGCTCAGCTGGTAAAGAATCTGCCTGCAATGCGGGAGACCTGGGTTTGAACCATGGGTTGGGAAGATACCCTGGAGAAGGGAAAGGCTACCCTCTCCTGTTTTCTGGCCTGAATAATTCCATTGACTCCATAGCCCATGGGGTTGCAAAGAGTCCAAGACGACTGAGTGACTTTCACTTTCACACAAAAGCTCTTGAGTGATCAAGCCTGGTCCCTGGTCCTGAAGCTAAATCTTCGGAGATCATGAATCCGACATCGTTCGCTGTAAGCTGTCATCATTTTATTACACTTTGCTTTACTGCTTTGCAGATATCAGTTTTTACAAATTAAAGGTTTTGCCATTCCTGCATTGTCAGATGATGGTTAGCATTTTTTAAGCAATGAAACATCTTAAAAATTAAGGTATGCACATTGCTTTTGAGACATACTGTTTTGCATACTTAATAAGATACCGTATAGAGTAAACATAACTTTTATATGCCCTGGAAAACAAAAAATTGGTGTGACACACCTTATTATGATAATCACTTTACTGCTGTCAGCTGGAATGGAACCTACAATATCTCCAAGGTATGCTTGTGGCAGTAGCATAAAGCCTTAAGATCTCTCGCTACAGAATTCCACAAAGTAACCATAACATCACTTAGAGTTATACAGCATGTTCTCATGTATTTGTCTGTAAGAGGGTCTTCTCTTACAGACAAATGTGTGAACTCAGGGGAAAGGACTATATGATTTTTCTATGGCTGTGTAACAAATTACCACAAACTTAGGTACTTAAAGAAACATTCATTCATTACCTCACAGTTCTATAGACATAGTGTAGCAGTGTAGCAGTGTTCTCTGCTCAAAGGCTCACAAGGCTGAAATTATGATCTTGGCAGGAGACTTGAGCAAAGAATTTGCTTCCAAACCATTCAAGTTGTTGGACTATTTATTTCCTTGAAGCTATAGGATAGAAGTCCCTATTTTCCTCCCAGCTATTAGCTGGGGAATGTTCTTAGCTACTAGAAGCTGCCCCTCTCCATTGGCAGTTCACAACATGGATGTTTGCTTTATTCCAGACAAGCTGGAGTTCACTCTCTGACTTCTTCCTTGGAGAAAACTTTCTACTTTTAAAAGTGTTCATGTGATTAGGACAGGCCCACTATATAATCTCCCTATTTAAAATCAAGAATGCCATAGGATATAACATAATCATAGGCATAAAATGTATCATTTTCACAGTCCTTGGGACTATTCAGGACATGAACACCAGGGAGAGGGACATCTTGAGGGATATTTATAATCCCACCTACAACAGGACACACTTTTTCTTTCTAATTTCCCTTGAATGCCTTATTCTCCATCCAGAATGAAGGCTGAATGAAATATTAATATATCATAACTTCTCAATTGATATGCCATGAACAGGTAATATGTAAGGTCATATATTGATTCCTTCAATCTTTGGGAAGATAAATCAGAGTCTGGGGTGAATGAGCCCCTGAGCTTAGTGGACTCGAGCTATGAGCTGTCTTGGTCACATATCTCAGGAAGCTGTGAAAATATTAGAAATTTTCTATGTGTGCTTGATACAAAAGAGATCAGAAACAACTGTAATAGTTTTGGAAGATCTAAACAAGCTATTCAGACCAGTATGAAATGTGTTAAGAACTTAGATTTGACAACTGTTCTAGACAAGGACACTGTGATACTTGACAATGACTTGAATGTGCAAGGTACTATTTAGAATACAGACATGCTACCCAAGAATTGTGTGTGTTATGAACATTAAAATTCAAACTGAATTTTCCACATTATTTGATTAAATAGGAAAATGTATGAAGCAATAATTATAAATTTATGTTAATAGGAACACACAACGTGCTGTGTGCTTAGTCGCTTAGCTGTGTCCAACTCTTTATGACCCCATGGACCATAGCCCACCGGGCTCTCTGTCTATGGGGATTTTCCTTGCAAGAATACTGGAGTGGGTTGCTATGCCCTCCTCCAGAGGATCTTCCCAACCGAGGGATTGAACCTAGGTCTCCTGCACTGTAGGTGGATTCTTTACCATCAGAGCCACCAGGGAAGCCCCAGTTTGTGACAATAACAACATAAATGTGGATGGAAGAAGTGGTATAGGAGGAGAATTTTGTGTAGGACTGAAAAGTTTGTATTAATTAAAACTAGATTGTGATAAATTTAAGAAACTGATTGTAATCTTCAGGGTAATAGGTAAGAAAATAACTAAAAATATATAAAAGGAAAATAGAAGGAAATCAAAGTTACAATACAAAACAAAAATTAGTTAAATACAGAAGAAGACAGTGTTGAAGTCAATGAATAAAAAAAAGCATAAGAGCAAAATGGCGGAAGTAAGTCCTTCCTTATCAGTAGTTACTTTAAATGTAAATAAATTAATCTTTCCAGTTAAAAAGGAAGAAACATGAGCCAACTAACTATACACTGCTTACAAGAAACTCACTTAAATTAAAAAACATAAATAGGTTGAAAGTGAAAAATTGGAAAAAGATATCTGATGCAAACAGTAACCAAAAGAGGGTTGGGGTGGTCATAGCAAAGTCAGAAAAAATAGACTTTAAGTGAAAAAGTGTTATAAGAGAGAAAGAAGGACATTATATGTGATTGAAAGGATAAATCAATAAAGAAAGTATAACAATTATAAATATACACATAGCTAATAAGAGAGACCTCAAATATATGAAACTAAAATTGACAAAATTGAAGGGCAAAATAGACATTTCTACAATAGTATTTGAAGGCTTCAATAATCCATTTTCAGCAATGGATAGAAAAACTAGACATAAGATAATAAGTAAATAATGGACTTAAGCAACATTATAAGTCAACCTAATAGACATGGACAAATACAGAATATTCTAAACAACAGCAGAATACATGTTATTCTCAAGTGTAAATGACAATTCCTCTGGGTAGACCATACTTACAAAAAAGTCTGAATAAATTTCAAAAGACTGAAACCACACGAAGTATGTGCTCCAAAAACAATGGAATTAAACTAGAAATCAATAATAGAAATAAAACTGGAAAATTTATAGGTATGTGTATAATAAACAGCATATTCTTAATCGATGGGTTAAAGAATAAATAACAAAGGAAACTAGAAAATGTATTTTAGTGAATGAAAACAAAAACACAACATACCCACACTTAGAGGATACTGAACAAACAGTACTCCACAGGAAATCTATTGCTGCAAATCCCTGCATTAATAACAGATCTCAGGCAATTCCCTGGTGACCTAATGTTTAGGATCCCAGGCTTTCACTCTCAAGGGCATGGATTCAGTCCCTGGTTGGGGAACTGAGATCCAGCAAGCCTTGAGGCACAAACAAAACAAAAACAAATAGCCCATGTCTTAAAAAAAATCTAAAAGTAATATGTAAATTTGTACCTTAAAGTACTAGAAAAAGAAGAAGAAATTAAACACAAAGCTAGCATAAGAAAAGCAATAATAAAGATTAGAGATAAATGAAACAGAGAATAGAAAAACAATCAGTTCAGTTCAGTAGCTCAGTCGTGTCTGACTCTTTGTGACCCCATGAATTGCAGCATGCCAGGCCTCCCTGTCCATCACCATCTCGCGGAGTTCACTCAGACTCACGTTCATCGAGTCCATGATGCCATCCAGCCATCTCATCCTCTGTCGTCCCCTTCTCCTCCTGCCCCCAATCCTTCCCAGCATCAGAGTCTTTTCCAATGAGTCAACTTTTCCCGTGAGGTGGCCAAGGTAAACAATAGAGAAAAACAATAGAGAATATAAAACCAAAAGTTGGTTATTTAAAAAGATCCAAAATACTGACAACACTTTAGATAGACTAAGGGAAAAAAGAGAGAAGACTCAAATTACTATAATCAGGAATGAAAGGGGAACACTGCTATCTATCTCACTGAAAAAAAAGATTATGAGAATACTATGAAGACATGGAGAGGGACATGGCAACCCACTCCAGATTTTTGACTAGAGAATCCCAGGGACAGAGGAGCCTGGTGGGCTGCCATCTGTGGGGTTGCAGAGTTGGACATGACTGAAGTGACTTAGCAGCAGCAGCAGCAGCATGAATACCTGTATGAAAACAAATTGCAATAACCTAGATGAAGTGAACAGATTTCTAGAAATACATAAACTGCCAAAAGAGACTCAAGAAGAAATAGAAAATCAGAACTGACATTTACATAAGTGAACAAGCTGGATTAGTAATCAAAAATTTCCTAACAAAGAAAAGTTCAGGAAGAGATAGTTTGAAAACATTTTAAAAAGAATTAACACCAATTATTCTCAATCTCTTCCAAAAAAAATACAACAGGATAGAACACTTCCTAACTCATTCTATGAGGCTAGAATTACTCTGGTACCAAAACCAGACAAAGACATCACAGGAAGAGAAAATTATATGCACCAACTCTGAATGCAAACATCCCAACAAAATACTAGAAAACTGAATCCAAGATCATATTTCAGTTCAGTTCAGTTCAGTTGCTCAGTTGTGTCCTACTCTTTGCACTCCCATAAATCGCAGCACACCAGGCCTCCCTGTCCATCACCAACTCCCGAAGTTCACCCAAATTCATGTGCATCGATTCGGTGATGCCATCCAGCCATCTCATCCTCTGTCATCTCCTTTTCTTGCCCTCAATCCCTCCCAGCATCAGGGTCTTTTCCAATGAATCAACTCTTCCCGTGAGGTGGCCAAAGTATTGGAGTTTCAGCCTCAGCTTCAGTCCTTTCAAAGAACACTCAGGACTGGTCTCCTTTAAGAAAGACTGGTTGGATCTCCTTGCAGTCCAAGGGACTTGCAAGAGTCTTCTCCAGCACCACAGTTCAAAAGCATCAATTCTTTGGCGTTTATTTAACTTATATGCAGAGTACATCATGAGAAGCGCTGGGCTAGAAGAAGCACAAGCTGAAATCAAGATTGCCAGGAGAAATATCAATAGCCTCAGATATGCAGATGACACCACCCTTATGGCAGAAGTAAAAAGGAACTAAAAAGCCTCTTGATGAAAGTGAAAGAGGACAGTGAAAAAATTGGCTTAAAGTTCAACATTTACAAAACTAAGATCATGGCATCTGGTCCCATCAATTCATGGGAAATAGATGGGGAATGGTGGAAACAGTGTCAGGCTTTATTTTTGGGCTGCAAAATCACTGCAGATGGTGACTGCAGCCATGAAATAAAAAGACAATTACGCCTTGGAAGAAAAGTTATGACCAACCTAGATAGTATATTGAAAAGCAGAGAGATTACTTTGCCAACAAAGGTCCATCTAGTCAAGGCTATGGTTTTTCCAGTGGTCATGTATGGATGTGAGAGTTGGACTGTGAAGAAAGCTGAGTGCTGAAGGATTGATGCTTTTGAACTGTGGTGTTGTAGAAGACTCTTAAGAGTCCCTTGTACTGCAAGGAGATCCAACCAGTCCTTCTTAAAGGAGATCAGTCCTGGGTGTTCATTGGAAGGACTGATCTGAAGATGAAACTCCAATACTTTGGCAACCTCATATGAAGAGCTGACTCATTGGAAAAGACCCTGATGCTGGGAGGGATTGGGGGCAGGAGGAGAAGGGGACGACAGAGGATGAGATGGTTGGATGGTATCACCGACTCGATGGACATGAGTTTGGGTAAACTCCGGGAGTTGGTGATGGACAGGGAGGTCTGGCGTGCTGCGGTTCATGGGGTCACAAAAGAGTTGGACATGACTAAGCAACTGAACTGACTGATAAACATAAAATATCAAATAATACCAATATAAATACCATATCAACATAACCATATTTGTATCCTAAACCTACTACCTTAGAAAATTCTAGAAAACACAATAAAATACACATTAACTATCTGAACAGTGATGCCATTGTATATCATGTACACTCTGGAAAACACTATACTTAGGAGAGGATGAAAATGAGAAAGGCAAATAATGTCTGAGTGAGATAGACTGGGATCTGGCCTATTCTGCTGCAGTGCTGCAATGCTTGCACCTGGACATAACTCTCTGGAGCAACAAAATAAAAAGAAACTATATGGGACTAAAAATAACTGCATGCATGTGCAACGAGACCAAAAAACCCAACTGCCACTTCTGAAGAGCCTGGTGCTAAAATGGTATTTGAGTAAAATCAAGGTATTGAGCATGACCCCTGTACTCAACCCACCTGAGGGGTGAGCAAACCACCTAAGCCATCCCTCTAGCCTGACCCCTGGAGACACCCCTACCTTCTCCCCACTTAAGGAACAAGCACATACTCCCCATTAGCAACTGAGCAAGGGAAACTTTTACTTGTTCTTACTCCCCACTGCTTCAGCAGGGACCCCAATAAAACCTTGCCTGAATTTCTTGTTTGGCCTCTAGTTGATTTCTATTGATTGGGGACAGCCAAAAACCCTGGCCAGTATCTGATTTATGGCACCCACCATGAGGCAGGTGTCCCCTTCTGGGGAAAGAATTTAGCCACCTCCAGGAGCACTGAATGCAGCTTCCCCATGGTGATATCTGAACCCCTTGTTTCAACATCACCACATTTGATAAGCCTACTTTCTTGGCTCTCGATGACCTCAGTACCTGCATTTAGGCAATACTTCTCCCTCCTCCTTGTCCTTTGCCCTCTGCTGAAATCTGTTTCTTCTCTATCTTCTCCTCTTTCTGTCCTGGTATCTTTCTTTTATGTAGTAAATCGAAGCTAAGTTAAAAGGATAGTAATGCATTTAATATCTAGGCCATTTCAATAAGATAAAATACTGGAACTTCAATTATTAACAGGTCTAAATTTACCTACTTTTGTCTTCTTGTGAGAGAGAAATTAAGCTGTCTGTGCCACCTTGAGATATTCTCCACCAATCTCTAGGATGCTAATGAAAAAGATAGTTCATAGTTGCTTAAGAAAAGTAGAATTGAGTTTTCAAAAAGGAGGAATGGAAAAGTATTTTGTTAAAAGAAAAAAAAAAGGGTGATTTTGTCCTAAAGCCAGTTATTCTAAGTGGAAAGAATAAGGGACAAAGTATGGCTTCAAAGTTGCAGAGGTTTATGGAAGAGGAACACTGAGAAGAGTTAGGTATATAGTCAGGATTTTCTAAGGTTGCATTATATTTAATTAGGTAAACGGATTTATCTGTTACCCCAGAAGGGAGGGACTAGTTCCTCCAGGGTTAACTCTTGGCAGAACTTCCTGTCACCCAGGATCAGGAAAAGTATGCTATCTTAAGCGGCAAATGGAGAAGGGACAATCAGAGTATGTTGATATGCCCTTCCTTTTAATTGATTTAGCCCAATGCAAACAGAGTCTGGGCAAGTTTTCTGAAGACCTTCGTAAGTTTGCTAAAGGGTTTCAGATCCTAACTCTGGCCTTTGATTTACATTGAAAGGATATCCAAATAGTCCCATCTACTTGCTGTGCCCTGAGGAAAAACAGAATTTTGGCCGAAGCCCAGGAGTACGCTGACCAACTCACTAAGGACTAATCCAAATATTGCTTTATGGGTAGAGAGATACAGTCCCATATCAGGAGCCTAATTGGAATTATAATTCCTGAAAGAGAACAGAAGCCAGGAAGCACATGATCCAATGTGTATCAGAAGGGACGAGAAAGTATAACAAAAAGCCAGTTAACTTATGAGGTTAAAGGAGTGACCCAAGAAGAAAAAGAAAATTTAGCCATCTTTTAAGGACAACTTGTGGAAGCTTTTAGAAAATTTACTAACATTGACCAGTCCACTCCCAAGCATCAATCCAGGCTGGGACAACATTTTGTCAGCCACTCTGCCCCTAATATTAGGTGGAAACTCCAAAAGTTACAATCAGGCCCACAAACCCCAATGCTCCAACTCCTAGAGGTGGCCTTGGGGTATTTAATAATCAAGATCAAGCTGAGGAGGAAGAGAGAAACTGACATGAAAACAGGCAGGCCAGAGCTTAAGCTAAACTGATGGCCATAGCTGTCATCCATGCCTTGCAACCTCAGGACAACCCAAGGAGGCCAAGGAAGTTTTAACCATTTGCTTGGAGATAAACCAGAAAAGGGGAATGCTTCAAATGTATGTCAA
>SJXQ01000349.1:0-11404 GCA_006408695.1 Aepyceros melampus | reverse complement strand
TCAAATGTATGTCAACTGGCCACTGGGGATGAAAATGTCAGAAAGAGACTCTTGTCCATGCCCACTGTACTCTAAGATAGCCATGCTGGATGACTGAGGTAGCCAAGGGATTCTGGTGGCTCCTGCCAATGAGATGTCTATCTCCACTGAGGAGCTCCAGGTGGTCCTGGATGTGGCTGGTAAGAAAATCACCTTTTCTAATTGATATAGGAGTTACCTATTCTGTCCTGATCTTTCTCACTGAGCCTCTTTCCTCCAGAAGTTGTTCTGTGACAGGTGTTGACCGAAAGCTTCACATTCATTTCTTCACTGGGCCTCTCACTTGCCAGTTTAAAGAGTGTTTGATCTCACATACCTTTTTAGTTGTGCCTGAATGTCCTATCCCACTAGTGGGGAGAGACCTTCTGAACTCCCTCAGAGCCATATTATAATTAGTAAGCTCCAAAGCAGCCCCTTTTCTTGACTCTAAGACAAATCAGCTAGAAGAGCAAGGTTTTATTCCTAGTCATGTTCTACACCCAGTAAACCCTAAAGTTTGGGACAAAAAAAATTCCCAGAAGGGCCACAAGTGCCCAATCTGTAAAAATTAGCCTTAAGCCCGAACTTGCTTATCCTAACAAGAGACAGTACCCCATAAAGTTGGAATCAAACAAAGGTTTGAAAACCCTCATAGAAAAATTCTTACATGTTCTTTTAGTGCCTTATCAGTCTCCATGCCAGAGAAGGCAATGGCACCCCACTCCAGTACTCTTGCTTGGAAAATTCCCATGGATGGAGGAGCCTGGTAGGCTGTAGTCCATGGGGTGGCGAAGAGTCGGACATGACTGAGCAACTTTACTTTCACTTTTCACTTTCATGCATTGGAGAAGGAAATGGCAACCCACTCTAGTGTTCTTGCCTGGAGAATCCCAGGGACGGCAGAGCCTGGTGGGCTGCCGTCTGTGGGGTTGCACAGAGTCGAACTCGACTGAAACGACTTAGCAGCAACAGCAGCAGCAGCAGCAGCAGCAGTCTCCATGCAATACCCCTAGTCTACCAGTGTTAAGCCAAATATAGAATATCGAATGGTAAAAGACCTTAGAGCAGTAAATGAAGCAGTGGTCCCTATACCATCCTGTTATGGCTAAAGTTTATAATATATTAGTCCAGATTCCTGGAGATGCCAAATGCTTTAACTGTGCTTGACCTCAAGGGTGCCTTCTTTTGCATACCAGTTTATCCCTCATCTCAGTATCTGTTTGCCTTTGAGTGGACTAACCCTGACTCAGGCCAAATGCAACAATATACCTGGATAGTATTATTGCTTCAAGGGTTTCAGGACAGCCCACACTTGTTTGTCTAGGCCCTAGGAAAATAACTCAAATAAAGGAAAGGGTATGTAGATGTACATAGTACGGAGATAACATATTAATATGTAGTCCTACCATGGAGGCCTCAGATCAGAATACCATTCAAGTTCTTAATATCCTTGAGGCCCAGGGCTATAGGATCTCCCAGAAAAAAAGACACGATCTCAAAGCCACAAGTTAAATATCTGGGATATATTATAAACCCTGACAGTCATCTTCAGGTAGAAAGCAAGCTATATTAGGCCCAGGTGCCCTGAAGACCTAACAAAAATGCCCTTCATACTTTCTTAGGCATGGCAGGATTTTGCAGAATTTGGATTCCAGGATTCAGACTAATGGCTAAGCTTCTATATGAATCCACTTAAGGCCTAGATACAGAACCATTACTTTGGACTGGAGAACAAGAAAAGGCTTTAAATAATATCAAACAGGCCCTCACCAGAGCTCCTGTTCTAGGTCTCCCAAATTTAAAATAATTTATTTGGCATATGGCTGAAAAACTTGGGACAGTCTTAGGGATCATTGTTCAAAAGCTACTAGAAGTTCCTCAGCGTATAGGCTATTTTTCCAAACAGCTAGATTCCGTGGTCCAAGGCTGGTCTGGTTGTCTTCAGGCAGTAGCTGCTATTGCTTTATTAGTGGAAGAAGCTAACAAGCTTACCTTTGGACAGCCACTGGAAGTCCAGACTTCCAAGGGATTCTAAAGATTAAAGCCACCACCGGCTAACTGGAGACTGCCTTAATAAGTATCAGGCTTTACTTGACTCCTCAGAGGTGACCCTCAAAATTTGCCACACCTTCAACCCAGCTAAACTAATGCCTCTGGAAAGCCCAGAACTAACACATTCCTTGAAATCCTAGACCAGGTTGAAGCCTAGAGGCCTGATATAACAGATCAGGCCATAGAAAAGCCTGAGGAAGAATGGTTTACTGATGGCAGTAGTTTCACTAAAGATGGAATCAGAAGGGCTGCTGCTGCTACTACTGTGAGTGCTTATAGCATTATAGAAGCAAAACTTTTGCCATGTAACTCTTCAGACCAGAGTACTGAGCTAATAGCTGTAACTTGAGCTTTAACCTTGGAGGAAGAGAAAATTATAAACATATATATATATATAGACTCAAAATACGCCTTCTTTGTTTTACATGCCCATGAAGATATCTGGAAAGAGAGAGGACTTTTAAATGCAAAAAATTCCTCTGTATGGGGCTGAGATTTTATATCTCCCAGAAGCAGCTTGAAAAGCCAAAACTACTAGCAGTCACTCACTGCCGTGGGCACCAAAAGGAAAATTCTCAAATTACCCAAAGGAACAACAGGGCAGATTGGGAGGCAATAATGCCCATACCAGGTAGAAAACAACATGGATAAAATTCAACAATGAGCCACTTGGCTTCAGCAGACAATTAATCCTTAATTAACCAATCCTTACTATTCATTGACATTAGTCACTCAGTTGTGTCTGACTCTGTGACCCCATGGACTATAGCCCACCAGGCTCCTCTATCCATGAATTCTCCAGGCAAGAATACTGGAATGGGTTGCCATTTTCTTCTCCAGGGGTTCTTCCCAACCCAAGGATCAGTCCCGGGTCTCTGGCATTGCAGGCAGATTCTTTATCATTATAGCCACCAAGGAAGTCACTATCTGTTATGGGTGGGGAAATTAAAAACTAGTTCTCTGGTTTGTTCTCTTGGATCCCACAACGTATAAAAATCTTTCTGGCAGGAGATTTCATTTTCTTATAGCCCTTTTCTCTTTAGTCATCATGATTTATGCTATATTTTGTCTAGTGCTCTGTTGTTTTCCCTACTATTGTATACCTGTGACTAACACTTTTCAGTCCCCAGTTCAGTTCAGTTCAGTCGCTTAGTCATGTCTGACTCTTTGTGACTCCATGGACTGCAGCACACCAGGCCTCCCTATCCATTACCAACTCCTGGAGTTTACTCAAACTCGTGTCCATTGAGTTGGTGATGCTATCAAGGAGACCGAGGACCAACAAATCCAGACCTTCCATTCTAAAAATAGAGAAACATGTTAAGCTTTAACCCTCAGATTAGTGAAAATATATACTGAAGCAGAATGGCTTCCTGGCAGGGGCAACATTGCCTCCCCTCTTTGATCAACAGTTAAGGAAGCCCTCTCAAATTTACCCTGGTTCCTTTCCTTTGTAGGCCCTTTAGTGGCTATTGTTGTTTTTCTCATTTTTAGCCCTCATTTGTTTAATCTTTTGGTTAACTTTATGTCTTTTAGGCTCCAACAGTTTGAAGTAAGGCTCAGGATGGCTCAAAGAATTAAACTAATTCCAGTGGAGGATGGCCCAAATCCCTGTAGGTCCTTGGAATAGTCAATGAGGGACTTCTATACTTCTAGGGTAGGCCAGGGTCTATGGCCCTGATCCAGCAGGAGTAAGTTTCAGAAGAGACCTTCAGTCCCCTAACCCCTTAAGAATAAGGGTGTAGAGTCTCTAAGGGGGGATCAGACAGATTGGGACCTG
This sequence comes from Aepyceros melampus, assembly GCA_006408695.1. NCBI lineage: Eukaryota > Metazoa > Chordata > Mammalia > Artiodactyla > Bovidae > Aepyceros > Aepyceros melampus. The sequence goes on along the minus strand of SJXQ01000349.1, from coordinate 7,554 downwards.
GGGCCCTTTGCTGCAGTGCTATAATCCTTGTACCTAGACATAACTCTCCTGGAGCAACAAAATACAAAGAAACTCTAAAGGACTGAAAATAACAGCATGCATGCAGAGTTAGGGCAAATTCTGTACAAAAGATACAAAGAAACTAAAAAACTCAGATGCCACTTCTGAAGAGCCTGGAGCAAGGGTTTTGAAGGCAAAAGCAAGATACTGATCATGCCCCCTACACACAACACCACCAGAGAGGTTGGCAAGCCACCATGCTATCCTTCTGTCCCAACTCCTGGACACACCCCTACACTTACTCCATATAAGGAACAAGCTCCACTTAGCAAGGAAGCAAGCAAGGGAACTTCTTACTTGTTCTCACTCCCCACTGCTGCAGCAGGAACCCCAATAAAGTCTTGCCTGCATTTCTTGTCTGGCTTGTAGTGAATTTCTATTGATTGGGGAAGGCCAAGAAGCCTGGTCAGTATCATGAATATAATGATGAAAACTGCCTTGACCTCACAGACTCTGAAGGATCTCATGAACCCTCAGACCACATTCTGAGACTCTCTGATCTAGATTTCCAACTTCCCAATATGACATGGAGCCATTCAATTAATCAATTTCTACATGTTTTCTTACTTGCAAGAAGAAGGAAATTTAGACTGGGTAACTTTCTGAAATTGTTTACAATTCTCAGACAAGAAGACAAATGATTAACAGAATAATTATTCATAATCCTCCCTAAGTTTACTTATTTCCCACTAGATCATGATTAGGATTCACTTCAAACTTGGTAATATGACTTCTCCAGTCAAAATTAAAGTATTGAGAACAGAGCAGTCATAGAAAAGGTAGCTTGTACATTTTCTCCCCAAGCAACAGTTTCTAATCCTTCCCTCCTTTCTCCTTAACAAGTTTCTGAAACAGGAAAATAATTATTGAAAAATATCCTTATGTGTCCTGAACAATTAAAATATTCTTACTACTGCTTTTTGGTAACTGTAAAGAAAATACCTATAGAAGTTACACAAAGAAAAAGAAACAGAATCAAAATCTATCAGTACAAAAACAAAAACAATGACAACAACAAAACAAACTAACAAAACACAAAGGAAGGCAGCAAAGAGAAAAAGAGGGATAAAAGAACTACAAGACAATCAGAAAACAGTTAACAAAACAAAATGGCAATAGTAAATCCTTTCTTTTTTGGAGGGGGCTCTTTCTTTTTTTAAAAAATATAAATTTATTTATTTTAATTGGAGGTTAATTACTTTACAATATTGTATTGGTTTTCCATACATCACCATGAATCTGCCACAGGTATACACGTGCTCCACATCCTGAACCCCCGTCCCTCCCTGCACCATCCTTCTGGGTCGTCTCAGGGCATCCGGTAATTACTTTAAATGTAAATGGATTAAAATACCTAATAAAAAGCTACAGAGTGATTACATGGACTAAAAATCCAAGATCTCACTGTATGTTGCTTACAAGAAACTTACTTTAAACTCAAGAATACACATAGGCTGAAAGTAATTGGAAGGAAAATAATATTCTTAGCAAATGGTAAGAAAAAGAGAGCAGGAGTGACTACAATTACAGCAGACAAACTATTTTAAGTCAAAAACTATCTCTAGAGACAAAGGTCAATATATAATGATAAAAGGGTCAATTCAAAATGAATATATTGCAAATATAAATATATGCACCAAACATCAGAGCACCTACGTATATATAAGCATATATATTGACAGATCTGAAAGGAGAAATTGACAGCAATGCACTTATAGTAGATTTCAATAACTCACTTTCAATAATGAACAGAATATCCAGACAGAAAATAAACAGTTGACCTAAACAACACTATAGACTAAATGGACATCACAGATGTATACAAAACTTTCTACCCAACAGCAGAAGAATACATTCTTTTGAAGGGCACATGAAACATTTCCAGGATAGATCATGTTCTGCCACAAAACAAGTCTTAATAAGTTTAAGAATATTTAAATCATACCAAGTATCTTTTCCAGCCACAGTAGACTGTAACTAGAAATCAGTAACAGCAAGAAATGGAAAAATTCATGAATATTTGGGAGCTAAATGACATATTCTTAAAGAACCACTGGGTCAAGTAGGAAATTAAAAGGTTAAAAATGATTTTGAGACAAAAATAAAAATGCAGGATACCAATATGTATTAGATGCAGCAAAAGCAGTACAAAGAGGGAATTTTATGGTGAAAAATGCTTACATTAAAAAAGAAGAAAGACTTCTCTAGTAGTCCAGTGGTTGGGACTCTGCCTTCCAAATCAGGGGGCTGCAGGTTTGATCCTGAGTCAGGGAGCTAAAAATCCACTTGCTTTGCAGTAAAAACAAAACAAAACAACAACAACAAAAAAACATAGAGCAGAAGCTATATTGTAACAAATTCAATAATGACTTTAAAAATGGTCCACATTTTAAAAAATGAATGTAGATGGAAAAGTTCTCAATAAAATACTAGCAAACTAAATTCAACAGCACATCCAAAAAGACCAAGTAGGATTTAACCCTGAGATGCAAGGTTGGTTTAACACATGCAAGTCAATCAATAAGATACACTACATTAATGGAATCAAAACTACATGATCATCTCAATAGGTTCAGCAAAATCATTTGACACATTTCCACATCCATTCATGATAAAAGCTCACCAAAAAAAAATAGGTATGGAAGGAACTTACCTCAATACAATAAAAGCCATTTATGAAAACCTCACATCATAATTAGGGAAAATCAGAAAGTAAAGATGCCCACTCTCCATTCAATATAGTACTGAAAGTACTAGCAAGAGCAATCAGACAAGAAAAGAAATAAAAGGCATCAAAATTGGAAAAAAAGAAGGAAAATTATCTGTTTGCAGATGACATAATCCTATATAAATAGAAAACCCTACAGACTCTACTAAAAACCCTTAATACTAAGAAACCAATTCAGTAAAGTCATAGTATAAAAAGTCAACATATAAAAATCAGTTGGATTTCTTTAACCCAACAGTGATCAATCTGAAAAGGAAGAGATCCCATTTAAATAGCATAAAAAAATAAAAAGCTTAGGAATAAATTTAACTAAGGAGGTGAAATATCTGTTCACTCTCAACCAAAAAACATTGGTGACAAAACTGAAGAAGGCACAAATAAATGTAAAGGTATCTGTTTTCAGGCACTAGAAGAATTAATATTGTTAAAATGTCCATACTACCCAAAGCAATCTACAGATTCAATGTAATCCCTAACAAATTCTTACAGCATTTTTCACAGAAATAGAACAATCCTAAAATTTGTATGGGTCCCAAAATACCCTGAATAGCAAAAACAATTGAGAAAGAATAAAGCTGGGAAAACTGGATAGTCACATGCAAAAAACCATTGCCAAGACCAATGTCAAGAAGATTTTTCCTTATGTTATCTTTTAAGAGTTTTATGATTTTTTGATCCATTTTGGAGTTATTATTGTGTATGGTGTAAGATATGGGTCTAATTTTCATTCTTTCGCATGTGGCTATCCAGTTTTCCCAGCACCATTTATAACATTAAAGGGAGTGTTCTTTCTTCAAGGTGTATTCTTAGCATCCTTGTTGAAAATTACTTGATCGTATATGCTTGGGTATGTTTCTGGGCTCTGTATTGTGTTCCATTGGTCTACATCTTTGTTTTTATGCTAGTAACATACTATTTTGATAGATTTCTAATGTGATTTAAAATCAGGAAAAGCCTCCAGTTTTATTCTTTCTCAATTGTTTTTGCTATTCAGGGTCTTTTGTGGACTCATACAAACTTTGGCATTGTTCTACTTCTGTGAAAAAACCCTAGTTAATTTTGCAGTATGATGCTTTCTGAATGTACTGAAAACAGAATTCCCAGTGGTTTCTGCTCATACCTTGACCCCCGTTCCTGGAAATTCTCATCCATTTGTCCTAGGTTCTTCAGATATGTATTGAGGACTAAAGGAGTTGAGAACCACTCCTTGACTCCAACATAATTGATTAGCCTTTGCAGATCATTTGATGTGGATTACTTTGTCAACAAAGGTCCATTTAGTCAAGGCTATGGTTTTTCCAGTAGTCATGTATGGATGTGAGAGTTGGACTGTGAAGGCGGCTGAGCACCGAAGAATTAATGCTTTTGAACTGTGGTGTTGGAGAAGACTCTTTAGACTCCCTTGGACTGCAAGGAGATCCAACCAGTCCATTCTGAAGTAGATCAGCCCTGGGATTTCTTTGGAAGGAATGATGCTAAAGCTGAAACTCCAATACTTTGGCCACCTCATGCAAAAAGTTGACTCATTGGAAAAGACTCTGATGCTGGGAGGGATTGGGGTTAGGAGGAGAAGGAGACGACAGAGGATGAGATGGTTGGATGGCATCACTGCCTCAATAGACAGGGTTTTGGTAGACTCCGGCAATTGGTGATGGATAGGGAGGCCTGGTGTGCTGCGGTTCATGGGGTCACAACTGAGTGACTGAACTGAACTGAACTGATGTGGAGCAGATTCTAGCTCTGCTTGTTGTCAGTTGGCTAACTCTGGGCTTGTTGCTCAGTGATTCAAGATCTCAAATTCATTATAGTTCTGAAGGCTTGATGTCCAAAACCAAGGTGTTAGCAGTGTCATGGTCCTTCCCAAACCTCTGAGGGAGGATTCTGTCTTGCCTCTTCCAGTTTCTGGTAGCCTCGGGCATTCCTTGCCATTCAGATGCCATCACTCTAATCTCTGCCTCTGTCATCAAATGACTATGCTCTCGTGTCTGTCCTCACGTTTTCACATTTTTCTGCCATATTTAATGAATGAGTGATATTCACACAAACCCTATTTACCAGGGCCTGAAAACTTTTCATTGGTAACCAGGAGGAATTCATTAAAAAACGTTACCACACTTGTGTTAGAGCTGGTTATGTCAATCATCTTAGAACATTAACTATAATTTTAAACATTAAATTAGGATGGCTACACAAATGGATGCAGAGACCACACAAACAAGTTGTATTCCAAGCTAGAGGTTAAATAAATTAATAGATTTCATGTGATCTTAAAATATGAAGAATAGTGTTAATACCTCTGAGACCTTACAGAGGGCATGACCACTTGAAATTATTATGAAAGCTTCACTTGATATTATTACGCTTTTCATTTTTTTTTAATGCAGATAGAAATGGCAGGACCTTTAGTTCAGTTCAGTTCAGTTGCTCATTTGTGCCCGACTCTTTGCGATCCCATGAATCACAGCACGCCAGGCCTCCCTGTCCATCACCAACTCCCGGAGTTCACTCAGACTCACGTCCATCGAGTCCATGATGCCATCCAGCCATCTCATCCTCTGTTGTCCCCTTCTCCTCCTGNGGAACCAGTCTGTTGTTCCATGTCCAGTTCTAACTGTTGCTTCCTGACCTGCATATAAGTTTCTCAAGAGGCAGGTCAGGTGGTCTGGTATTCCCATCTCTTTCAGAATTTTCCACAGTTTATTGTGATCCACACAGTCAAAGTCTTTGGCATAGTCAATAAAGCAGCAATAGATGTTTTTTTTTCTGGAAATCTCTTGCTTTTTCCTTAGGGAAACCAAAATCTGTAGTGAAATATTATTTTTGGAAAGGACACTCAGCAACAAGTCTAGAAAGCTGTTCTTTTCATTCTGAGTGCTCTTCTTACAAAAGTCTTAACAGCAGAGTTTTAACAGGAAGGGAAGTCAGTTGGGAGAACAACTGGCTCAACCAATACTCCCTTAGTTAATTCTTAATTATTCCATAGCTGAAAATTTTATTCTCAGATTATTAATGCCTAAACTTTCTTCTTCCTTTGTGTATTAGACCTTTGGTCATTTTGTCATCCCCCCCATTATCACTGGGCTAAAGTGAGATAAAAGAAAGGAGAGGCAACTGATTTTCATATGTTAATAAACCTGGTGGTGGATAGGAAATTGAAATGAGACTTAAATTTTTTACGAATTTCATGTATTTATGACAATTCCTGACCACCATGAAGTTCACTGTTCTAGTGGCAGATATTTATTGTTGTACAAATGAGTGATGTGTTGCATTAAAAGAAAAATAAACACAAGGAGGGAACATACAAGGCTAGAAAACCTATGAACTAAGTTGAGGGAGTCAAACAAGGGAAAAATTAGAAAATTTAAGGAGTGTGGAGTATTTAGATACTGCCTTTACAGGAAAAGTTTGATGAACTCTGGACTAAACCACCTGAGATTTTGTCAAATTCTGATCATCTATATAACTATGAGACTATTAATTTTGGAAAGTATTAACTATAATTGCATCCTATTTTTAAACCTGCAGCATCTAATTTATGTAGTGGCTTTTCTTTATAGACAACCTGGCATATAATATTGCTGGTGGGAGAAGGGTTTGTTTTTTAAATTTCATGAGTACTGTTAAAGGCAGCATCTGTAGAGGCTTTTTTTTTTTTTTTAAATCATCAATATTTTAAGTAGGTAAATGAACCTTTGGAAATAGCAGTTGAAGATTCCTATAATTGAGACCAGAAGAAAAACTGAGGCTACTGATTTCTTATTTCAATGCACCTCTTGAAATACAGAAGTAAAACACTAGCAACATACTACAGTGTCAGCATTGTACAAAACACATCTGTTTCATGAACCACACAACACAGGCTATAGTCAATACACTTATCCTGTATCTGTTATCAGTAACTTCCCATTTACCCCCCTACCACACTATCTCTATACAACTATTAATCTACCTTCTATTTTTATAGATTTGCATGTTCTAGAATGAAAGCATACAATATGTGGGAAGAATCCATAAGTAACATGGATTTGTTCTTTTTTTATGACAATAAAAATATTCCATGGTTTGGATAGAAAAGATTTTATTTACCATTCATCAATTGGTGTATATTTGAGTTGTTTACATTTTTGGTTGTTAGGAATGATGTTACTATGAATACTCACGTATGAGTTTTTGTGTGAACATATATTTTCAATTCTCTTGGGTAATATATCTAGAAGTAGAACTTCTGGGTCATACAGTAACTCTGTTTAAGTTATTAAGGAACTGTCAGACTGTTTTCCATAGCAGCTACACCATTTTACATTCCTATTAGCAATGTATGAGAGTTTCAGTTTCTCCACATTTTTGCAACATTATTATTTTCTTTTTGATTATAGTCAGGGTGAAGTGGTATCTCTTTGTGGTTTTGATATGCATTTCTCTAATGACTATCTTTTCTTGTTTTTATTAGACATTTGTATGTCTTTGGAAAATTTTTATTCAGCTCTTCTCATTTTTAATTGGGTTACTGGATTTTTAAATTACTGAGTTGTAATTATATTCTTTATATATTTTGGATACAGCCTCTTATCAGATATGATTTGTAAATATTATGTCCCATTCTAACAGTCTGTTTCTTCATGGTATCATTTGAAGCACAAAAGTTGAGTTGTTGAGTTGTTGATTTGATGATGTTCAATTCATCTATTTTCTCTTATATTACTTGTGTTGTTTAGGTCTCATCTAAGAAACAATTGCTTAATCCAATGTTATGAAGATTTATT
>SJXQ01000348.1:46371-75399 GCA_006408695.1 Aepyceros melampus | reverse complement strand
CATTCCAAGGCCAAATTTGCCTGTTACTCCAGGTGTTTCTTGACTTCCTACTTTTGCATTCCAGTCCCCTATAATGAAAAGGACATCTTTTTTGGGTATTAGTTCTAAAAGGTCTTGTAGATCTTCATAAAACCGTTCAACTTCAGTTTCTTCAGCATTACTGGTTGGGGCATAGACTTGGATAATTGTGATATTGAATGGTTTGCCTTGGAGATGAACAGAGATCATTCTGTCGTTTTTGAGATTGCATCCAAGTACTGCATTAGGTATAGTATATCTAGAACTCAGCAAGGCACCTGACAAGATACATCATGTTTTCTATGGACAGAATGAGAGCATATTTACATGGACCTTTAATTGCTTGAAGCACTATATATTGTCAAAGAAATTAACAAAATGATATTAATGATATAACCTGAGGAAGATCTCTATTAGCACTGCAAAAGAGTCTGTGGTGGCTTCAGCACCTTCAACATTTTTATCAATGATCTACAAGCATTAAGAGATCACCCACTTAATGAACATCTTACATGTCAACCTCACATGGGTTTCTTAAATAATGAATATATTTCTATGTAGGTACTCTAAAATTTTCTCTAATTTAATCCTCACAATAATCCTATGAGGTAGGCATTTTTATTCCAGTTTTACCAATCAGGAAACTGAGGTTCAGAAAACTGTCCCACATCCCACAACTTACAAAGAATAATGTTCCATATCTGTTCAGCAAAAACATCAACAGATGTCATCCCACTCCGTACAGTGTAGAAAGGACTGGAGAAGGTATGCTCTGGGGATAAAGTCTGACCAGAAGACCTCCAAGAGGTTACAATTTAATGTAAATAAAATTTTGCACAAAAGACAAAAATAGTGTGCTGATTCCCTTTATCAAAGGATATACCACAGGATTTCTCTAAATCACAAACTCTCCTACTGCCCTGAAGATGTAATCTGAATATCTCAAATACATACACATTTTCAGGGATGCTCCTGTTTTATCAGATAGGGTATTCTGTGAATTCCTCTTTTAAAGTGTAACAATTGATATTTAAAGACTGTATTAAGAAAGACTGCAACATGTAAAGGTGTCAGGAAAGCTGGCTGGATTCTGGTGTTAACTCTGATGGTCTTAAGTAAAATGATTTCTCCCAGATCTCTTCTAAATGGCTTCCAAAAATCTCTTCTTAATGACTCAATGTGTGTGTTCTGTAAATATTGATTACATAGAGATAATCCAGTAGCAGGGAACATTTGATCATAATGACTTGGGGCAAAAATATGCTGGATCATTTCTACTTAGTAAGCAAATGTTGATTAATAAGTGGTTGCACTTAAGTAACTTTGAAGAATCTACAAAAGTTCAATGTTCAAGATAACCAAAGAATTGCATACTTTTAGTTAATTATTACACATGAACTTAAAAAAGGTTTTTTTTCTTGTGCAATATCTTAAAATAGATATCCAGTGGTAACAGTAAAAATATTGCTTTTCCCTTTGTATTTTTAATTGAGTCTAATATTCATGTTCCTATAGCATAAGCTAAAAACATTAATATGAAGTAATCAAATAATTACTTCCAAACTCTTCACCAAGATAATCTGCACATTTTTGTGCTGTAAAACAAACAGGAATATTTAGAATAACCAGAGACCAAAAAAGACATACAAGTAATTAAACAATAACTTAAAAATACTTTTACTAATTATAAATTTATTTTTTAATATTAAAACCTGAAATATAGTGAAATTTTTCTGGTTGAATAAACAAATTTCAAAGAACAAATTTAAATAATTAATGAACTCATTGAACTAGACCTAAAGCCTAACAAAATAGTCAACTACTAAAATATTTATGTAGATTTTTAAAAAAAAAGAAGATGGAGGAACACATGTATAACTGTGGCTGATTCATGTTGGTTGATGCAAGGTAAAAACCATCACAATATTGTAAAGTAATTATCTTCCAATTAAAATAAATTAATTAATTAAAAAAAAATTTAAACATTTACTTTAAAAAATAGTAAAAGTTACTTATTGATGGTACAAATAATGTCCCTAGTAAAATCAAAGAATAAAATTTTAACCATTGACAAACTAGAGAGAATTGGATGAGCAGTTCAATGTTTTTTAGACAGAAGCATTTTAGTATAAAAAAGAAGTAACTGGGAATTCCCTGGTGGTCCAGTGGCTAGGACTCGGCACTTTCACCGCCATGTCCCATGTTCAGTCCACAGCTGGGGAAATACGATCCTGCAAGCTGAGTGGGGCAGCCAAAAATAACAATAACAATTAATTTAGGTCTTTGCTTCACATCATACCATAAAATATATTTTGATAGGTCATAAAACAGGAGAAGAAAATGGGCTAGCATAAAGAGATATGCACTGGAGAGAATGATACTCTTCTGAGTCCTGGAAAAAAAATAGGTGATATCAGAAAATAGAAAAATGTCTACACAATTTTTTTTGTTTTTTTTCAAGAGACTTTTATAAAAGTCAGTCAGCCTTCTGTATCCCTGGGTTCTACGTTCACAGATTCAACCAATCACAGACCAAAAGTATTTGGAAAAAAAAAAGTTTCAGAAAGCAAAGCTTGAATTTGCCATTCAGTAGCAGCTATTTACATAGTATTTACATTATATTGATATTTACAATTATTTGTATTTATATTGTATTAGGCATTATAGGTAAACTGGAGATGATTTAAAGTATTCAGGAGGATGTGTGTAGGTTACAGGAAAAAATTACACCACTTTCTACATGGGACTTAAGCATCTACAGATTTTGGTATCCAGGGGGATCTTGGAATCAATCCCCCCTCGATACTGAGGGACACCTATACAATGTGAAAGTAACCAAACAGGGAAGACACCTGACAAAAATAACATGGGAGGGGCAATCTAAGTATTGTAATTATCACATAGAAAACCACATAGTTTTACCAGCAATTAAATACAAGTAATTATAAAAATTTCTGGAAAGATACAAAAGAAATTGTTGATAGTGGCTGCTTTCAGAAGAACTGGAGGAATAAAGAAAATAAGCTAAAAGAAATTATGTGTAAGATGTGAATTCTGTGGAATACAAGTTCTAGCAAAACAGCACCAAAACAACCTGTTAAGATAAAGCTGAGTTTATTCTTATCACAGTGGGATAGCACTACCTTAACATATGGTGGCCTTTTACTAGGAAATTATTTAAATTCATAATACCAAATGCATTCTTATAATTCATGGTTGGACTCCTGCTGTTATTATTATAGACAGTTTTGTGAACTGAGAACAAGAAAATGGCCAAATTTGTGAAAATTTGCTGGATAATATCTTTAGGTTTACTGTCAAAACTTAAAAATGCATTTCTCTATGTTCATATACATATGGAGAAATCTGGGGGGCGCTTTCACTAACACTTAGCTTTTTCACCTGATATTTGGGGACATATTTGAGAGAGATTACCAAGTACTATTTGCAGAAGGAGTTTGAAGAGGTCCATATTTTATTTAAAGGAAAAAAAAAATCTGAACTTTCAATCATATAATTTCAACTTTAAATTCTTTGACTATGGGAGTTGTATCCATAGAGCAACAAATACAGTGCTAGGCATATGGATATGAGCCATATAAATAAAATTGCTATTTTCATAATCTTTACTTTTGACTTGGGTTCATCTTTGACCTATAAAGGGAAGGACCATCTTTCTGGCATCTTGTGAGCAGACAGTTGTGAATGGTTTGAAAAAACAGGATGACTTGTTTATGGGTCTCCTATTTTCAAACACATGAACTGTAATTGACTTCTGAGCAATTTCTAAGTATAAAGTGAATTCTTTAAGATAGGTGGCTGAACTTCATTGAACTCTGACTGGCTTAAGCTTGTGAGCAGACAGTTGTGAATGGATTGAAAAAACAGGATGACTTATGAGTCTCCTATTTTCAAACACATGAACTGTAATTGACTTCTGAACAATTTCTGAGTATAAAGTGCATTCTCTAAGATAGGTGCCTGAACTTCATTGAACTCTGACTGGCTTAAGCTGTAAGGAGGTTTAGAGGACTTTGAACTTAGTCAAGCCAGTGAGTTACCAGTAAGACTTTTCTAAAGATATTTCCTTTGCAACTGTCAGACTGTAGAGATTTGGAAAGTTCTTACTTCCGCTAAAGAAGGTTGCTATGAAACCTTCGACTAAGGTCCATCTAGTCAAGGCTATGGTTTTTCCTGTGGTCATGTATGGATGTGAGAGCTGGACTGTGAAGAAGGCTGAGCGCCGAAGAATTGATGCTTTTGAACTGTGATGTTGGAGAAGACTCTTGGGAGTCCCTTGGACTGCAAGGAAATCCAACCAGTCCATTCTGAAGGAGATCAGCCCTGGGATTTCTTTGGAAGGAATGATGCTAAAGCTGAAACTGCCGTACTTTGGCCACCTCATGCGAAGAGTTAACTAACTCATTGGAAAAGACTGTGATGCTGGGAGGGATTGCGGGCAGGAGGAGAAGGGGACGACCGAGGATGAGATGGCTGGATGGCATCATGGACTCAATGGATGTGAGTCTGAGTGAACTCCGGGAGTTGGTGATGGACAGGGAGGCCTGGCGTGCTGCGATTCATGGGGTCGGACACGACTGAGCGACTGATGTGAGAGCTGGACTGTGAAGAAGGCTGAGCGCCGAAGAATTGATGCTTTTGAACTGTGATGTTGGAGAAGACTCTTGGGAGTCCCTTGGACTGCAAGGAAATCCAACCAGTCCATTCTGAAGGAGATCAGCCCTGGGATTTCTTTGGAAGGAATGATGCTAAAGCTGAAACTGCCGTACTTTGGCCACCTCATGCGAAGAGTTAACTAACTCATTGGAAAAGACTGTGATGCTGGGAGGGATTGGGGGCAGGAGGAGAAGGGGACGACCGAGGATGAGATGGCTGGATGGCATCATGGACTCAATGGATGTGAGTCTGAGTGAACTCCGGGAGTTGGTGATGGACAGGGAGGCCTGGCGTGCTGCGATTCATGGGGTCGGACACGACTGAGCGACTGAACTGACTGAACTGATGAAACCTTCACAACAAGGCTGGAGGGAAACTCACTCTCCAATATTTTTCTTAACACCTTTACCCATTTTTTCCCATCCCTACCTCTAGCAACCACCAATCTATTCTCTATGAGTTCCCTTTATCATTTTAGATTCCACATATAAGTGAAATGAGACAGTATTTGTCTTTCTGTGTCTGATTTATTTCACTTAGCATAATTCCCTCAAGATCCATCCATTCATGTTGTTGCAAATGGCGGGATTTCTTTCCATCTCTTTTGATTGAATATTTCATTGTGTATGTATGTATATGTGTGTGTGTATCTTACAACTTATTATTCTTTAAAATTTTGTATTGGAATATAGTCAATTTACAAAGCTGTGTTAGTCTCAGGTGTACAGCATCTTACAATTTCTTTATCCATTCACTCACTGATGGACACTTGTTTCCCTCTATTGGCTATTGTAAATAATACTGCAATGAACATGGTTATCTTTTTTGACAGCAGCTTCATTTCCTTCAGATAAATACCCAGAAGTGGAATTGCTGGCTCATGTTAATTCCGCACCTCTATACTGTTTTCCATAGTGACTGCACCAATTAATATCCCCACCAACAGTGCATAAGGGTTTCCTTTTCTCCACATCCCTACCAACAATTATTTGTCATTTTGGTAATAGTCATTCTAACAAACATGAGGTGATATCTCATTGTGGTTTTGATTTGCATTTTCCTGATGACCAGTGATGTTGAGCATATTTTCAGGTACCTGTTGACCATTTCTTTGTCTTCTTTGGAAAAATGTCTATTTGGATCAATTCTTCTGCCCATTTTAAATCAATTTTTTTTTTCTATTGAGTTGTATGGGCTCTTTATATATTTTGGATTTTAACCCTCATCAGATATGACTTGTCAATATTTCCTTCCATTCTATAGGATGTCTTTTCATTTCACTGATATATTTCTTTGCTGTACAGATATTTTAGTTTGATGTAGTCCCACCTGTAGTCCATTTTTGCTTTTGGTCAAATCTAAAAAAATCATTGCCAAAACTATATTCTTCAATTATATTATGCTCAATGTCCTCGGTCATGGGCTCAGTTTGTGACCCCGGGGACTATGGCTTGCCAGGCTCCTCTGTTCATGTATTTTTCCAGGCAAGAGTACTGGAGTGGGTTGCCATTTCTGCTCCAGGGGATCTTCCCAACCCAGGGATCAAACCTGAGTCTCTCAAGTCTCCTGCACTGGCACATGGATTCTTTACCACTGTGTTACCTGGAAGCCCAATTACATTAGGATCCTCATAAAGAGTACAGCCAACTTGAAGTGGCTTTGAGGAATCTAGGTTGAAATTTTAAGTCCCCTTAATGTTGAAACCCGCTGGATTTAGCTCTCAGTTGAGAGCTTTGTGACACCAAAATAGTGGTTGCTGCTGCTGCTGCTGCTAAGTCGCTTCAGTCGTGTCCAACTCTGCGACCCCATAGACAGCAGCACACCAGGCTCCCCCGTCCCTGAGATTCTCCAGGCAAGAACACTGGAGTAGGTTGCCATTTCCTTCTCCAATGCATGAAAGTGAAAAGTGAAAATGAAGTCACTGAGTTGTGTCCAACTCTCAGCGACCCCATGGACTGCAGTCTACCAGGCTCCTCCATCCATGGGGTTTTCCAGGCAAGAGTACTGGAGTGGGGTGCCATTGCCTTCTCCGAAATAGTGGTAATTAAATTAAAGTAAATTAAATATAGTGGTATGATACTTCCCAGGTGGCACAATAGTAAAAAAAAATCCACTTGCCAATGCAGGAGACATGGGTTTAATCTCCAAATTGGGAAAATTCCCCAGAGAAGGAAGTGACAATCCACTCCAGTACTCATGCCTAAGAAATCCCATGGGCAGAGGAGCCTGGCAGGCTATAGTCCATGGGATCACAAGAGTCAGACATAACTTAGTGACTAAACAATAGCAAGATAGAAAACTGTCATTACTATCAACCAGGAGATGGAAAATTGCTTACATTTTAATAGCCTGGAATTAAGAATGTTTAGTTAAAAAAAAAAAAAAAAGAATGTTTAACTCATGCCACCTGTAAGTGTGTGTTAGAAAGGAAGAAGGATCCTTTCAGCATTATTTCCTAGGAATTCCCCACTAATTGTTTGAAATAGTTACATTAAAGAAACATTTGACATTGGTGTTCTAAAGGATTTTCACAGGTTTCCTTAGCAAATGAACAAAGGCAAACCCAATATTTCTCTTTTTTTTTTTTTCTGAATTTTGTGCTAAATATTATATTAAAAATAAGTGGTCATACAGTTTATCATTCATTCCAGACCAAGTTTGAGAGCAAAATGAAGGTTATTGAAAGTGAGGGTTATTGAAATTATGCCAAGGTGCAACTTGGTTGATTGATATTTGGTTATCTTAATTACACAAAAAGAACATAATACTAAATAATATCATTCGTTCTCTCAGTATTTGATTTTCAGTACATATAATGCATCTACCAAGAAAAAAAAAAAAAAAACAAGTTTCTTAACAATGACTGTGTATTTGGACAATTTGGATTGCCAAGATTTCTAACATACTGTAACCTTAATTCAAAATTCCCTGCTTTCTAATATATGCCTTATTTAAAATATTTCTAAGGAGTTTGTGTCACTTTCAATATTGGGTGCCATTATCTTCAGACACTGAAGTTATATTTATTAATAAGCAAATTGAATAGTAGTGGCTTCATACCACTTTGACATATATTAAATATGATGTGAAGTTATTGATCTTATTAAGAAATTGGAAAAGACTGTTTCAATGTGGCAGTATATACTGTGACTTTTTTAATTTCTAATGGTCATCAGTTTTTATTCATATTACTGAGCAAAGATGCTAAAAATGTTTTAGGTATTAGGTTTAGAATACAAAACATAATTTTTTCTCAGTGATTTTGTGCTATCTTTACTCTGCACATGTGCACTTTGCTCAACTTTGTATCAAGATACATAACATATCTTAGCCTAAACAGAGTACAAGTATTTTACTTGAAAGAAACATACTTTGAAAAATCTAAGTCACATAGACAACAGATGTTATTGATTGACTCCCTGCCACAGCCCTGCCTGTGTCAGTTTTTCTCTTCTCCCAATTTTTGTATTTTGGGTAAAATTATAGTCAGATCTCAGAGAAGATTTTTTTTAAATTGTATTTGAAAGTTATAACCATAAAAGTTTTCATCAACCTAAAGCTTTTTGTCTTCAAAATATATTCAGCTGTTACATAATAGGCTGGATTTTTTAACAAATGTAAATTTAAAAAATATATAGCGACCACTTTTTTTTTTAATTGAAACATATTTGTTCGTATCTCAGACAGGTAGACCCTCAACTTTCTAAGGCCCAGAATTATGCTTTAGAACTTTTGTTTCCAATAAACAAATACAATGATTTGACTCAGAAACATTTATGCATCATAAACAAATGAATGCTAGCTGTCTACAATTATTCTGCTTAGGGAAATCCTAGTTTGTGCTGTTTGGGAGACAGTGGTTTAAGCTGGGGATTTTTTATTTGGGTCCACCGCTCCAGGCAAAACAGATTTCTGAATCGAATCTAAATGCTCTCTTGGAAAGATGTGAGAATGTAATCTGCTTAGGTGTTGAGATTCAAATCCGCATTTGAGAAGGTATTTTTAAAATTTACATATAAAATCCTCCATTAAATTTGCCATTACATTATCATTCCCAATATAGAAGTCACTTGAAGAAACACATTTATTTCCATGATCTCTCTTATAAATCCAAAGATTGCAGTTATACATCAAGATTTTTTTTATTCTTTGTGAATACTATCTAGGAGGCAAATGCATTTTTATTGAACTGCAAATCAATAAAATAGAGTTAGTTAAAGACTAGATGACAGATTTTAATTAGCATTGAATCCAATTATAGATGCTGCTTAGAGATATGATGAATCACCTGTTTTTTTAAACCATAATTCTATTTTTTTTCATAATTCTATTTTTAAGAGATGTTAATATACACATTCTCTGGTTTCTTATTTTCCTTCATTATTTCTCTCTTTTTAATATGGGTAACAATGTTCCCAACATAAAGATTAGAAAAACACCTGTAATGTTTTTTTCTTCTGCTAGTTATCTGTTACCTGTAATCTCACCTGATTGGCACATTTGACTGCACTCTGTCTCATACATCAAAATTCGCCAATTAGGTTGGCTTCCCAGGTGGTGCTAGTGGTAGAACCTGCCTGCCAATGAAGGAGACCTAAGAGACATGTGTTCTGTCCCTGGGTCAGGAAGATTCCCTGGAGAAGGAAATGGCAACCCACTCCAGTATTCTCGCCTGGAGAATCCCATGGACAGAGGAGTCTGGCAGGCTCCAGTCTGGACTTGCTAAGAGTTGGAAACTAATGAAGAGACTTAGCACAGCCTGTACCTTAAAATATATCCTGAAACTAACCAAATTCTCATGAATTTCACTGCTAGTGCTATGGTTCATGCCATTAATATCACTCATCTACACTACTACAGAAAGCATTTTTACCAATCTTACTCCTTTTATCCAGTTCTCCACAGCCAATTCTCTACAAAGCATCCAGGATTACCATTTTAAACATCTCATTTTAGCATTTAGCCACCAAAATCATACTATACCTATTTATCTAAGTTGAAGTGAAACAAAAACTCCTAACCATGACCCTGAAGTCATCATGTGACCAAGCCTCCATCTATTTCTTGGACTGCTCCTCAGCAGTTCAGTTCAGTCACTCAGTCGTGTCAGATTCTTTGCAGCTCCATGGACTACAGCACTCCAAGTTTCCCTGTACATCACCAACTTCCAGAGCTTACTCAAACTCATGTCCATCGAGTCACTGATGCTATTCAATCATTTTATCATCTGTCATCCTCTTCTACTCCCACCATCAATCTTTTCCAGAGTCAGTTCTTCACATCAGGTGGCCAAAGTATTGGATTTTCAGCTTCATCATCAGTCCTTCCAATGAATATTCTGGACTGATTTCCTTTAGGATGGACTAGTGGGATCTCCTTCTAGTCCAAGGGACTCTCAAGAGTCTGCCTCAACACCACAGTTCAAAAGCATCAATTCTTTGGCACTCAGATTTCTTTATAGTCCAACTTTCACATCCATACATGACTACTGGATAAACCATAGCTTTGAGTAGATGGACCTTTGTTGACAAAGTAATGTCTCTGCTTTTTAATATTCTGTCTGGTTGGTCATAACTCTTCTTCCAAGGAGCAAGTGTCCTTTTGAGGAATCTAGGTTGAAATTTTAAGTCCCCTTAATGTTGAAACCCGGAGGCAGGCCATGCCTCACAGGAGATAACTTACTCCTTATCTGATGACTCAGAGTCTCCTGGTCTTAACAAAGCACCATTCTATTAATTCTTGACTGATGACTTACAACCTGGTTTCCTGACCTTGTAGAAGAGACCCCCTCCCAAGGAAATGTATTTACGGTCGGATTTTTCCTGGGTAATTGTTTCCCTAAGAACTGGCCAAGCGCTGCAGAGTGGTCAGTCAACTGTTTCGACTTAATTATCTGCAGACCTATCCCACCAATCAAATGTCCTCACCCCACCTACACCTGCCTATGGCCCCCTACCACATTGTTCCCAATATCCTGACCCCTCCCACACCTGCCTGTGATTTTTCGGTATAAAAGTTCCTCACAATTGATGTTCGGGGTTCATCTCCTTGAGTGGAGACTGAACCCCGGCGCGTCGGCCTAATAAATCCTCTTGCTGATTGCATCGAATTCTAGTCACTGTGGTCTTTGGAGCGACAAATTCTGAGAAAAGGCCGCGAGGTCTTACACTTTAATTTCATGGCTGAAGTCACCATCTGCCGTGATTTTGGAGCCCAAAAAATAAAGTCTGTCACTGTTTCCATTGTTTCCCCATGTTTTGCCATGAAGTGATGGGACCGAATACCATGATCTTAATTTTCTGAATGTTGAGTTTTTTGTTTTTTGTTTTTTTTTCCTGCCCACCTGGGGCTCTCCTCGTGGCTCCGCCTCCGACTCCCAGCGCCGGGGCTTCCTGCTCCGCCCGAATGTTGAGTTTTAAGCCAACTTTGTCACTCTTCACTTTCACTTTCATCAAGAGGCTCTTTAGTTCTTCTTCACTTTCTGCCATAAGGGTGGTGTCATTTGCATATCTGAGGCTATTGATATTTCTCTTGGAAATATTGATTTCAGCTTGTGCTTCCTCCAGCCCAGTGTTTCTCATGATTACTCTGCATACAAGTTAAATAGACAAGGTGACAATATACACCCTTGGCATATTCCTTTCCTGATTCAGAACCAATCTACTATTCCACGTCCAGTTCTAACTGTTGCTTATTGACCTGCATACAGATTTCTCAGGAGGCAGGTCAGATGGTCTGGTATTCGCAACTCTTGAAGAATTTTCCACAGTTTGTTATGATCCACACAGTCAAAGCCTTTGGCATAGTCAATAAAGCAGAAATAGATGTTTTTTTCCGAAACTCTCTTGCTTTTTCTATGATCCAACAGATGTTGGCAATTTGAATTGTGGCTCCTCTGCCTTTTCTAAATCCAGCTTGAACATCTGGAAGTTCACGGTTCATGTACTATTGAAGCTAACCTGGCTTGAAGAATTTTGAGCATTACTTTGCTAGGATGTGAGATGAGTGCAATTGCTCAGTTTGAGCATTCTTTGGCATTGCCTTAAGGAAATGGCAATCCACTCCAGTACTATTGCCTGGAAAATCCCATGGACAGAGGAGCCTGGTAGGCTACAGTCCTTGGGGTTGCAAAGAGCCAGACATGACTGAGCGACTTCACTTTTTTTCACTTTTCTTTGGAATTGGAAGGAAAACTGACCTTTTCCAGTCCTGTGGACACTGCGGAGTTTTCCAGATTTGCTGGCATATTGAGTGCAGCACTTTCATAGCATCATCTTTTAGGATTTGAAATAAATCAACTGGAACTCCATCACCTCCACTAGCCTTGTTTTTAGTGATGCTTCTTAAGTCCCACTTGACTTCACATTCCAGAATGTCTGGCTCTAGATTAGTGATCACACCATCATGGTAATCTGGATCATGAAGATCTTCTTTGTATAGTTCTTCTGTGTATTCTTGCCACCTCTTCTTAATATCTTCTGCTTCTGTTAGGTCCGTACCATTTCTGTCCTTTATTGTGCCCATCTTTGCATGAAATGTTCCCTTGGTATTTCTAATTTTCTTGAAATGATTTCTAATCTTTCTCATTCTATTGTTTTCCTCTATTCTTTGCATTGATCACTAAGGAAGACTTTCTTATCTCTCTTTGCTATTCTTTGGAACTCTGCATTCAAATGGATATATCTTTCCTTTTCTCCTTTGCCTTTAGCTTCTCTTCTTTTCTCATCTATTTGTAAGGCCTCCTCAGACAACTATTTGCCTTTTTGCATTTTTTTCTTGGGAATGGTCTTCATCACACCCTCTTGTATGATGAAGACCCTCTGTTCATAGTTTTTCAGGCACTCTGTCTGATCTAATCCCTTGAATCTATTTGTCATTTCCACTGTATAATCATAAGGGATTTATTTGATTTTGTTAATACCTGAATGGTCTAGTTGTTTTCCCTACTTTTTTCAATTTCAGTCTGAATTTTCCAATAAGGGGTTCATCATCTGAGCCACAGTCTTCTCCCAGTTTTGTTTTTGCTGACTGTATAGAGCTTCTCCATTTTTGGCTGCAATGAATATAATCAATCTGGTTTCAGTGTTGACCATCTATTGATGTCCATGTGTAGTCTTCTCTTGTGTTTTTGAAAGAGGGTGTTTACTATGATCAGGGCATTCTCTTGGCAAAACACTGTTAGCCTTTGACCTGCTTTGTTTTGTACTCCAAGGCCAAATTTGTCATATCATTTATATGTGGAATTTTAAAAAGATAAAATAAGTTTGTACCCCACACCAACCCCACATTTATGATACTAATGTCTCTACACTTCCTGTTTGCAGAACTGAGTTCTGATCCTCAAATATCTAACCTATAAATGTCTTTATACAGGCATGAGAACATCAAGCCCTCTGTGAAGCAAGAAGGATAGTGGTGGACTGCAAAATGTTCACTCTGTATCTTGCTCAGTTGGATGTGACCACTTGACTTGTCTAACAGGAGAGAAGACTAGAAGAACACACCACAGTTAGACACACTTTATCAGAATCTATCACATTCCACATCTGTTCTAGACTCATTTAATCTCCCCCAGAGTCCCTCAATCCCTGCCTTTCCCCTGTTAAAGTGATGTTTAGACCTGAATTCAAGCCACCTCAGATAGTTCTCTGACATGTTATTTCTCTGGCTACCTCCCATGTATACATGAGGAACCCATGTTAATAAGCTTCTGTTTGTTTTCCTCTTGCTAACTTGTCTTTCTTTACAGAGGTCTCAATATTGTATATCTATCATACTGATGCATATTTTTCTACTAATATTTGAAAACAGAATATTATTATTTTTTAAGGTACATCATTTCCTCCATAGGAATCTCTCTCTCCTTTGACATGATGACCACTTAGGATGTGGCCTTTGAGATATCTATACTTCTCTACTCTCCACCTCTTCCTATCAAACAATGACAAATTTGCATGTCTTCCTGTTCCTCAGAATCCTAAGGTTTAGTTGAAAGAGAAGGTCTAGTATTTTCAGGCATAAGCCACTATTGAACTCCCCCCCCCCCAATAAAGAGCCAAATAGTTAATACCTTAGGTTTTGGTAGATACACTGTTGATGTCATGACTATTCACATTTACTGTAATGCAAAAGCAGCCATAAATAATCCATATATTAGTGTATATGCTTTTGCTTCATAAAAAGTTATTTACAAAAAGAAGCAAAGGCATGATTATTTTTCTGGCTACTGGCCCAGATTAGTAACAGAAATTTCCCTATACAGTATCTCTTTTCAAGACTTCTTCTTTAGAATTTAAATCTTGTATCCTCATCTATCAGCTTGCATTTATATTTATTATAAGAGTCTTTCACAATTAACTGAAGTATAGTTGATAATATATACATATATATGTATGTATTCTTTTCCAGATTCTTTTCCAATATAGGTTATTACAAGGTATTGACTGTAGTGCTCTGTGCTGTACAGTAGGTTCTTGTTGTTTATTTTATATACAGGGGTATGTATATATTATCCACAAAGTCCTAACTTATCTTTCTTCAACTCCTCTTCCTCCTTTGATAACCATAGGTTTGTTTTCTATATTTGTGAATCTATTTTTGTTTTGTAAATAAATTTATTTGTATTTTTTTTAATTCCACATATAAATGATTCACATAACATTTGTGTTTCTCTTTCTGATGTACTTCACTTAGTTTGATGATTTCTAGGGCCACCATATTGCTGCAAATGGTATTATATTTGTCTTTCTTAATGGCTGAGTAATATGTCATTTTGTTTATATACACATCTTCTTTGCCCATTCATCTGTTGATAGACATAGGTTGCTCCCTTGCCTTGGCTATTGTAAATAGTGTGGCAATGAACACTGGGGTGCATAGATCTTTCAAGTTAGAATTTTCCTCTTTTCAGATAGATGCCTGGGAGTGGGTTTACTGGATCATATGGTAATTCTATTTTAATTTTTTTTGAGGAAACTCCATACTGTTCTCTATAATGGCTGTACAAATTTACTTTGCCGCCAACAATGTAGAAGGGTTTCCTTTTCTCCACACCCTCTCCAACATTTATTATTTTTAGGCTTTTTGATGATGTCCATTGTGACCAGTGTGAAATGATATCTCATTGTAGTTTTGATTTGCATTTCTCTAATAATTAGTGATGTTAAGTATCTTTTCATGAGTCTGATAGCCATCTGAATGTCCTCTTTGAAGAAATGTCTCTTTAGGTCTTCAGCCCATCTTATGATTGAGTTGTTTGTTTGTTTATTTTTACATTGATCTGTATAAGCTCTTTGTATATTTTGGAAGTTAACCCCCTGTCAGTAATTTTGCAAATATTTTCTCCCATTTTGTATCTTGTCTTTTCTTTTTGTCCATGGCTTCCTTTCCTCTGAAAGAGCTTTTAAGTTTAATTAATTCTCATTTATTTATTTTCACTTCTTTTACCATTACTCTGAGAGGTAGATACAAAAAGACATTGCTGTGATTTATGTCAACAAATGTTCTGCTTATGTTTTCCTCTAGGAGTTTTATAGTACCCAGTCTTACATTTAAGTCTTTAGCCCATTTTGAATTTATGTATATAACATTAGCAAATGTCTTAATTTCACACTTTTACATGTAACTGTCCAGTCTTCCAAGTACTATCTATCTACTGAAGAAACTCGTCTTTCTCCATTGTAAATTCTTTCTTCCTTTGTCATAGATTCAGTTCAGTTCAGTTCAGTCGCTCAGTCATGTCCAACTCTTTGTGACTCCATGAATCGCAGCACACCAGGCCTCTCTGTCCATTACCAACTCCCGGAGTTCACTCAAACTCATGTCCATCAAGTTGGTGATGTCATCCAGCATCTCATCCTCTGTCATCCCCTTCTCCTACTGCCCCCAATCCCTCCTAGTATCAGGGTCTTTTCCAATGAGTCAACTCTTTGCATGAGGTGGCCAAAGTACTGGAGTTTCAGCTTCAGCATCAATCCTTCCAATGAACACCCAGGGCTGATCACCTTTAGGATGGACTGGTTGGATCTTCTTGCAGTCCAAGGGACTCTCAAGAGTCTTCTCCAACACCACAGTTCAAAACCATCAATTCTTCAATGCTCAGCTTTCTTCACAGTCCAACTCTCACATCCATACATGACCACTGGAAAAACCATAGCCTTGACTAGACGGACCTTAGTCGGCAAAGTAATGTCTCTGCTTTTGAATATGCTATCTAGGTTGGTCATAACTTTTCTTCCAAGGAGTAAGCGTCTTTTAATTTCATGGCTGCAATCATCTCTGCAGTGATTTTGGAGCCCCCCAAAGTAAAGTCTGACACTGTTTCCCCATCTATTTCCCATAAAGTGATGGGACCAGATGCCATGATCTTGTCATAGATTAATTGACCATAAGTGTGTGGGTTCCAAATCCCAACCTAGAAACTTAATTTACTTTCAATTATATCTAAAATGTTTTCCTTACTTAAGGTAAGGGGTGGAATGTCACTGTATTCTTTGAATTATGAAAATATCTATATATTTTCTTGTAAATTAAATTATGGGTAAGTATATAATGATTGACTTACAATCCTTTCCTCTATGAATACCCTTATCCTGACTTCTAGATTCATTCAAGCAACTCATATGTCCATTGCCAGTCTCATTTTTAGTTTCCTTTTCAGATGATTTATTTCTTTATGGTGATTCATAAGAATTTTTTTTAACTTTAGAATTCAAGTTCTTTGTCAGAGTTTATCTTTTCTAATCAATCCTGCCTGAAACTGGGTCAATTCTTTTAACATAGATCAGGTTTTTGCCATGGGAACTTATTTTCTGTCACAATGATGTCACTTATGACATCAGTGCCTCTTCTTCATTGCATTTATTTTTCCCTTTAGGAATAACCATCATTCACAATATAGGTCTAAGTTGTCTACCCCTTACTCCTCTTATCTTTTCATCCTGATCTCCAATTCAACAATTTTGCTCTGTTTCAAGATAATTTTCCCACTTGTTTTTCACAACCATCAATAAGCCTCAAAATCACCATATTTTCCTGCAATTTATGTACTAATTATAAAAATTATTTTTTAATTTATTATTTCTAGGAAATGTTTGTGATTCACTTGGATCTTTTGTTATATTTTGTTATCATTATTAGTCATGTACTTTCTTATGCTCAAAATTCATTCATTGAGAACATATGTTCTCATTAGAAGCCAACTGCTTCCTGAAACCTGCTTGTTTTTCATTATTTTTATTTAAAGATTATTTTTATGTGGATCATTTTTAAAGTCTTTATTTAATTTGTTACAATATTGCTTCTGTTTTATGTTTCAGTTTTTTGGTCCTAGGCATGTGTGATCTTAGCTCCCACTAATCCCTGCATTAGAAACTGAAATCTTGACCACCAGACAGCCAAGGAAGTTCCTGTATTTTCACTCTTTTATTGTTGAACAACATTATGCAAGTTATTTTTATGCAATGAAAAGAGTGTTTTGACCCTTTCAGGATTGCCTGTCAATTGAGTGCAGTTTGACTACATCTTCTTTGTAAAAGCTTGGAACAATCTCTTTATGCACAAATATATTTCTGGCAGTGATAGAATTTGCATGACCTTGATTGTGACAATGGTTTCAAGAATATAAAATTATACTTTATGTGTGTCATTTTTGTATCATATATAAATAAAGCTGCTTTTCTAAAAGTATAGTAACAGCATCTTTTAAGCTGTAGTAATGATGGGAGGTGTTGGTGTTGACTAGGAGAGCTGTCTTGGCAGTGGTGAGGGATGGTCTCAACAGCAATGAAATCAATAGTCAACCTTTTGTACTGGCCACTGATGCTTTTGAACTGTGGTATTGCAGGAGACTCTTGAGAACCCCTTGGACTGCAAGGAGATCAAACCAGTCTGTCCTAAAGGAAATCAGTCCTGAATATCCATTTAAAGGACTGATGCTGAGGCTGAAACTCCAGTGCTTTGGCCACATGATTGGAAGAACTGACTCATTGGAAAAGCCCCTGATGCTGGGAAAGATAGAAGGCAAGAGAAGAAAGGAACAGCAGAGGATGAGATGGTTGGATGGCATCACCAACTTGACGGACTTGAGTTTGAGTAAGCCCCAGGAATTGGTGATAGACAGGGAAGCCTGGCATGGGGTTGCAAAGAATCGGACATGACTGAGTGACTGAACTGAAATGAATTGATAATCAGAATATCAACACATGCAAGTTCTTTGCAGGCAAGAGCATGCTGGATGTATGAAATGAATCATTTCTTTATATATTTGTGTATGTGTGTGTTTGCATGTAAGTTCATGCTTAGCCTAGTTTATATGAAGTTACTCAAATCTTCTGAGAAGCCTCTGTTGATCTTCTCTTGGTATGATGCAGGGACTCCTTGATGGAAGAGTGTTTATTCTTTGGTCACGTGCCTAGGAGGTGTTAGTTGCTCAGTCGTGTCTGACTTTTCACAATCCCAGGGATTGTAACCCAACACACTTCTTGTCCATGGCATTTTCCAGGCAAGAATACTGGATTGGGTTGCCATTCCCTTGCCCAGGTGATTTTCCCAACCCAGGGGTTGAACCCAGGTTTCCTGCATTGCAGGCAGATTCTTTACTGTCTGAGCCACCAGGGAAGCTCTGGAACTTCTGGTCCTGTTCTCAGGAAAGCTGCACCCCTGCCTGCTTTGCCTTCCTAATATTTCTCCCTGTCTCTCCATCTTATTTGTCAAGATTTTATGGAAAGGATTAGCCCTGACAGCTCTGAGCAATTGAATTTAATTTTCATCTGTTCCTTAAGGTTGCATGTATATTAATTAGCTAAACTGTGTTTTTAACTCCCATACTACAATGCTTTGCACATCCTAGTAGATAAACTACTTCCATTTTTAAAATAGAAATGGTAATGTCTGTTTTATAATTTCTCAAAGATCATAATATATCACAAAGATGAAATTAAAAAGAAAAGTGATTTTAGAACTGTAAAATAAAATTTTAAAACAAGTGGGATTTTACATAGAAATACTTCAAAGCATTGGTATAATAGGCAATACAAGATTAGGTTATAAACACAAGACTATCTTTTGCATATTGTTCATAGTAATTTGTTGTTGTGGATTACTTTTCTCAAAGAAAATGACACTTCTAAGTAGGAACTCTGAAACTGAATATATTAAATATATTATTAAGAGAATGTCATATATAAAAACTGCATTTTAAAAGACATTTCAAAGAAGTGAATGATACAAATAATTTTGGGCAGTGAAAGTACTTTAAGAATCTTTCTAATACTTTTTGAATCTTTTCAAGTCAAGAGAAGAGCACATGTAGCTTTAAATTACATTCATTTTCCAGAAACAGTTATTACCTATCATCTTAACTCTCTCTTGCCTGTCAAGATGTGTCACACTACTTTTAACACTAGAGCAAAGAGATCTGTTCATAGCTATCAATTTTTATCCCATAAGTATTTACAAGGAAAAATATATTTTTCTTAGAACTCACAGATTAATCCTGAATCAAGTTGCCATTTTCTGCAAGCCCTATGAAATTGTATGGTTTTAAAAAATGAAACAATTTCACTCTCTAGAGAGAAAGTCATGTATCTATCTGAATCTTTTTAGGCAAAAATACATAAGTTTTATAAAGATTTTGTTTTCTTTTTCATGAAAAAGAAAATTTTCATGTTAAGATGAGGATGAAAAGACAATGTTGGTATACTTTCAAGGGATCAGAGACAAATGCTTTTATTTATATTTCTATATTCTGAGATAAAGAACTAATTATAATTGGATTTTCTTTAATAGGATATATATACAAAATCATGTTGCTCATCATTTTTTCTTATTCCAAAAATGTTTAAATGAGCCAGTGTTTGCTAGATTAAGGGAAATAAAATGTACTTTCAGTTGCCTAAGTACAGATGAAGGTGATGATTAGAACGGAGGAAGTTGGTGTGAAACCAAATGTTATAGGATTTCAAATAAAAATTCTGTTTAGAATTTCTCCTGTACGGCAACCTATTTCATTTCATCCAACACATCTCCACTTAACTATGGATTTTAGACAAAATATATATGTATTATGTCTGGATCTATCCATCTCTATCTACCTAATTAAAGAACATGTCAATGATTGTCATGATTTTATGTGTGTGTATATTTGTGTGAAAATCTAATAACTATGGAAGAACTGTGTTATTTGCTTAGTGTCATCATTATCTTCATCAAGTAAGTAATCATAATGTAGAACTTCACGTGCAAGACTTGCAGTGAAGTGGAATGTAGCCTCGCCTTACATAGACATAATATGTGTGTTATCTTATAAATAATATGAGTATTATAGAGTATTCACTCAGTCGTGTCCAACTCTTTGCGATCCCATGGACTGTAGCCCACCAGACTTCTCCCTCCATGGGATTTTTCAGGCAAGAGGACTGTAGCCCACCAGGCTTCTCCCTCCATGGGATTTTTCAGGCAAGAGGACTGGAGTGGGTTGCCATTTCCTTCTCCAGGGGATCTTCCCAACCCAGGGATTGAACCCGGGTCTCCCGCATTCCAGGCAGATGCTTTAGCCTCTGAGCCACCAGGGAAGTATAGTAAATAACATTAATAACATGTAAGTTTCTTTAATGTTTTATAGATTTACTTTCAAATTACCATATAGTTTGCCTCCTTGTCTCTTTCTCCTAATTAGAGAAACTATGTAATCTATCAGTTTATCATCACAGGTTAAGTGCTTTTTTAAAAAGTACCAATGTTTCCAGTATTGTATTATGAATACAACTGTAATTTATGTCATAAAATTTATAATAATTGTAGCATTACTGTATAAGCTAATGAAACAATTATTTCATTGGGCTACCATAAAGCAATCATAATGCTGCTTTTACATTATCAATGAATGAATTGCTATACTTGTAAATAAACATGAATTTCTTTTTTACATTATCGTTCCATTTTTTATGTCTAGTGTTAGTAATACATATAAAGTCTACAGTGTTTTGTATCATATAAAACAATACTGATGTAGGTAATAAAAAATTACCTACAATTGTAAACAGTTAATTTATCTTATAAACAGATGACATTATCTTATAGCAGCAATATATACATAACACTACAGTGAATATATTCTTTCATATGATTTTTCTGAAAACAATTTCTTTAACTTACACTGCTGTAAGAATGTAGTATATAATACAAATAACATACAAAATATGTGTTAATTGATTTTTCATGTCACTGGTAAGACTTCTGGGAAAGGTAAGCTATTAGTAATTAAGTTTTTTTGGGGGAAAAGGTTAAACTAGGATTTGGGGTTGCACAGGGGTTCGTTCTCTTAATCCCTGAGTTGCTTAAGGGTCAACCGTAATGCAGTGAATAGAATATTTTAATGTTAGCTTTTGTTTATGTGTGACTATTAGTTAAAACACCTTTGATTATTACCAACATTAACACAGTAATTATATATCTGGTTCTTAAACAATAGGCAAAATAGAATATGAGATGAAAGGATTATCAACATCATTTGATTCGCTGTTTTACAAGTTCTATTCCATGCTGCCCTGAAGCTAAAGTATTTTTAAACATTTTAATTAAGATAGTCATTAAGAAAAGCCTTTTTGTGTTTCTGTAGCTCAAAACTGGGGAGTAAAGCTTTTGACATCTTCTGATGTTCCAATTTTACTGTTGAGAAATTTTGAGACTCCAGAGCTTCATAAATCACTGGCAATTGTCTCAAAATAGCCAATTAGCAGCTGAAATTTTGTATGAACTTTGGGTTACAAAAATAATTAAAAAACAGTTGTTATTCTCAGAGCTATTGAATGCTAACATATTGTCTAGCTCTTAGTAAGCATCTATGTTTAACTTTTTTGAAGAAATGATAGTTTTATATCAACTTTATTTTTATGTGCATAATTGTCAAAGCCAAAGTATATATTCACTGAAGCAAATGTTTTTCCCTTTTCCTATTGAAATTAAATTGAAAAGTTCTTGGTGCAGCTTTCAAGTGTGCATTTTATGCAAAGCAATAGTTGAGGATCCACCAGTAGAAATTAAGAAATGATCCTTAAATATATGTACAATGTAAAATGGTCATTTGCAATAAAATAGTGTTCATCTTGTAAATTAAGAATAATATCATGTTCTGAATCAATAGCTGGAATTAGTAAGAATTGTGTAAATGTAACTGTGATTTCTTAGTATCTACTTTTCATTTTTGCCAATCATGTGCTGCTTTGTGGACATCTATAAATCTACACATCACTTTTTCCAGTATTTTTATGCAGGTTTGTGTGTGTGTATGTGTGTGTGTGGCATAATTGCTACAAAAGAAGCTACCAAGCATATTTAAAAGATTTTGTGTGAAGCACTTTTAAACATAGTCCAAAAAATATTTGGCTGTCATGACTGGTTATTACGACACAAATCATGTGTAGGCCTATAGCTGTTGAAATCCCTAGCTGCTGAATGTCCTAGAAATTAAATTATATTTTTCTTTTTCAGCACTCTACAGAATTTGAGGCTGATCTCTGAGGTTAAATCACTTTTTTGACCTCGAAGATCTTTCAAGAAGTATTCATAAGAAGCTGTCTCTAGAGCCTTCCACTTTAAGGTAACAAATGATCTGAACTATGTTCCCTAGTGGGGGAAAAAAAAAAAAAGGCAAAAAAATGTTCAGCTAACAGAATCCAAGCTCACAAGTATTAGATTCCTTTTACTAAATGTTTGTCCTTTGTTCATTTTCCTATTTATAACAATTATGCAATTTCTTACCAAAATAATAATAGTCCATAATACTTTAGTACCCTGGAAGGATACATACTATATAGTGTAGTGTTATCACTCAGTTGTGTCCACCTCTTTGCGACCCCATGGACTATAGCCCTCCAGGTTCCTCTGTACATGGGATCTTCCAGGCAAGAGTACTGGAGTGGACAGCCAGTCTCTTCTCCAACCAGAGACTGGTTGGGATCTTCCCAACCCAGGGATAGAACCCGCACTTCTTGTATCTTCTGCATTGGCAGGCAGGTTCTTTACCACTAGCACCACCTGGGATGCCCATGAAAAGAGTTTGTTTTTACATATTCACAAGCTTTAGTTTCAACATTCATTTCTGTGGACCAAGGTGATCTGAATTCCCTGGTAAGTGACCAGCCATGTTTCAGTTTCTTAGTCGGTTAGTGCTAGTTGATCACAAGTTCTGTATATAGGGTGAATTTGCCTTTTTATTTTATTTATTTTTTTTAGCAGATACACATGGGAAGTGGTATTGTTAGTAAATAGGTCTCCTCTGTGTGTGCGTGTTCAGTCACTCAGTCGTGTCCAACTCTGCGACCCCAGGGACTGTAGCCCACCAGGCTCCTCTGTCCATGGAATTTTCCAAACTAGAATACTAGAGTGGGTTGCCATTTCCTCCTCCATGGGATCTTTCCCACTCAGGGATTGAAGCTGCATCTCCCAATTCTCCTGTATTGGTAAGTGGATTCTTTACTGATGAGCCACCAGGAAAGTCCAGGTCTCCTCCACAAATTCAGCTTTTCCCTCAGAATTTTCCAAACAGTAGACTGGGAGTCTAGTGATCATATATTTTTTATCTCACAATAGATAATTTTAAATTTCAGTTTTGCTAGTAATATAGGTGATATTAGGGTTCAGTACTAGTTTTACTTTCTGATTTTTTAAATTAATTCTATATTTGGTTGGCGGAGAAGGCAATGCCACCCAACTCCAGTACTCTTGCCTGGAAAATCTCATGGATGGAGGAGCCTGGTAGGCTTCAGTCCATGGGGTCACTAAGAGTCGGACATGACTGAGCAGTTGAGTTCCTCTTTACTAGGTTCAGTCATAGGAATTTATTATTGAATAGTAATAAAATACTTATTTAGCTCTTCATGAGTTGTATGGTAAAGTTTTAAATTAGATAAACCTGTTCCCACTTTCTGTTATGAAAACTGAGTAAAGAATTTTTTCATATAGTAAGCTTTTTTCCAGTTTTATTGATATATAATTGACATACAATATTGTATAAGATTAAGGTGTACAATGATTTGACTTACACACATTCTGAAATGATTTCCACAAAAAATTTAGTGAACACCCATTTTCTCATATAGACACAAAATTAAAGTGATGAGAAATCTTGAGATTTTCTCTTCTAGCAATTTTCATATATAATAGATTATAGTGTCAGCTATATTTATGTTGTACATTATATACATGTATATGTACTATATATATGTATATATATGTGTATATATGTATACATACTTATATATATATGTATATATATTAAATATGTATGTATTTATGTGTATATATTATATATGTATATATGTTTATTTCTTATTTTCTTAGTAAGGTATAATTAAAAGGTATATGTCAGTTCTTGTCATTTTTGTTTTTTTCCTATTTTACATATAATGGCTATTCTTATTGTAGATTATATAAGAAAACAAATCATGGAAAGTTCTAAGAGGATTCTGGGGTGTGACTCACATACCAAAAATAATGTGAAGTTAGCAAACAGAGCAATGAATAAGATACAGAAATTGTTTGTGATGCAAATATGATGCATCTTTATAAATGTAACAGTATTTGATAAGCATATATAGACAAATATCCATTATTACATTAAAAAATATGAAAGTATAAAAAAATCTAAAAGCTTCATGAGTGTTATGTATTTGCTTAAAGACAAATCACATAGAGGAGCAAAATATTTTTACCAAAGGGGTTGTTAACGTCTGTTTCCTGAAGGTTGTTAGGTGAAAGGAGTGATAGTGGTCAAGGGAATATGTCTGGTGAATGATGTATTTTTAATTTCACATAAGTAAAATAAAAGTTGCTTTTGTAGGTGAGTGTTTATGCATATGTGTCTGTATGCTTGCACTATGAGTGAGATTCAATCAAATCTGCTTGACTTTTAAAATTAAGGGTTCAAACACAGATTTGTGCACTCAGTGGGAGATGGAGATGGTGGGACAAATTGAGACAGTAGCATTGAAACATTTACATTACCATATGTAAAATAGATAGCTAGTGGGAAGTTGCTGTATACACAGGAAGTTTAACCTGGTGCTCTGTGACAACCTAGAGAGGGTGAATGGGGCAGGGAATGGGAAGGAGGGCCAAGAGGGGACATGTGTATACTTATGGCTGACTCACATTGATGTATGGCAGAAACCAACACAACATTGTAAAGCCATTATCCTCCAATTAAAAAGAGAAAGAAAAAAGAATTAAAGGTTCAGGCAATTAGAAGAAAAACAATGACTGACTTTTTAAAATGATTCTGACTATAGAGATCACCAACGCCTCTCCTCACTACTACTACTACTGCTGCTGCTACTGCTAAGTCACTTCAGTCGTGTCTGATTCCATGTGACCCCATAGACGGCAGCCCACCAGGCTCCCCCGTCCCTGGGATTCTACTATTTTTAAAAAGGCAGCGGACAGATATCAAATGGGTCCTATCTTTTGAGGGCAACATGGTACTTTGTTATTCACTGGCATTCAGTTGGGTTTAAATATCAATTTGACCAGCACTGCCCTTCCAAAAGTATTTTTGAGCCTAATCATCTTATCTTAGTTCAGGATGCATCACTGAGGGGCAATTTGTCCCCCAAAGAGCCCTGGAACCCTTAAGGACTTGTATTAATTCTCCATGATCCCTTATTGGGGGCAAAAACTAACAAAAGGACAAAAAAACCTTCTCAGCATGTCCATGCTTTCATGATGGTGCTTACTCTCTAGATAGCTTCATGTGACCATAAAGTTCCACTGCATTTGAAGGTGTTCTATGGATAGATTACTTTTGTCCTTGAAGTAACATTTAGTTCTCTGGCTGTGATACTCCTATCAGTTTGAACTGCTTATGTAGGAAATACACAGACTTTGTTTCTGGAATCAGATCTCAACAGTGCTGTCTAAATTATTCTCCATTTGGGGAAATCCAGAATTTCAGCTATATTATTATCAGTTTTTCTTATTTTGCACCTGTATTGATCATGACTTAATGAATATCAAAGTAAGACCATGGGACTATGCCTGTTTTGCTCATTATGTGAAGCTCAGAAGATGTTCACTAAAGCTTAATAATTCTTATATCTTTTCTTTGTTGAATATATCTATTATAATCAAGGTCTCTTATACTAGGAAACACTGATGTAGCAAATATCCAATCTGCTTAAATGGTATCAGAAATAATGCTCTTAAATGAAAAAGATATATCTAAATCTATGTAAAGTATATCATAGGATATTAAAATGAAAAGATTGAGCTGAAGCACAGTAAATTATATATTTTGAGGTGAAGTATCAGAGACTTTAAGAAGTATTCCAATATATTTTAGTTTATTACTATAGTCAATATTCTTTATTATGAAAATTCCTGAAGCCAGGCTGGGTTACAATTATAAAAACCCAGTTTTTTTGTTTCTCTTGCTTTTAGCATAGTCATAGAAACAGGTCACAGTAGTAAAAAGTGGAACGGTGTAACTGAGGAAGAAGTCTTAATGGGAGAGGGCACACTCTTTACCTTGTTTTTCTTTTTTTCACTTTTACTGCAGAGTCTCTGGATACCTATCTCCATGAAGTCCTCATATGGCTGGAAGGCACAGTGCATTTTGGAGACTTTATGATGGTCTTTACTTACTGGTATGTTTATGAATGTATTGCTTAGTTGTGTCTGATGGTTTGTGACCCTTTGGACTATAGCCCACCAAGCTCCTCCATGTGTGTGTGTCACTTACTCCATCATGTCCAAGCTTTTGTGACACCAGGGACTGTAGCTCATCAAGCTCTTCTGTCCATGGGATTCTCCAGGCAAGAATACTGGAGTGGGGTGCCATATCCTTCTCCAGGGGATCTTCCTGACCCAGGGATTCAACCCAGGTCTCCCACATTGCAGGCAGATTCTTTACTGTCTGATCAAAGAGACCCATGCTGATGATAGAGATCTAAAAGAAGCCTAGATCTTTGATGAATCATAGCAATTGGCATTCTCACATTTTAAAAGTGATATCAGTACAGTTCACTTCACTAGTTCAGCCATGTCCAACTTTGTTTACCCCATGGACAGCAGCACACCAGGCTTCCCTATGCCTCACCTATTCCTGGAGCTTGCTCAAATTCTTGTCCATCAAGTCAGTGATGCCATCCAACCATCTCATCCTCTATCATCCACTTCTCCTCCTGCCTTCAGTCTTTCCCAATATCAAGGTCTTTTCCAGTGAGTCAGCTCCTCACATCAGGTGGTCAAAGTATCGGAGCTTCAGCTTTAGTATAAGTCCTTCCAATGAATATTCAGGACTGATTTCCTGATTGACTGGTTTGATCAAAGTGATATAGCACATACCTTAAGTCACCATTTAATGCTTCTAGGGAAATGTAGCAGTTACTCTATTTTCTCCCAGCTAGCTACTTTTGAAAACCCTACAGTCAGTCTGTTTATTTAGTTCTGATACATACTTAGGATGATCTTTATCCCTTCTACCTTTTCTGAACTCCTTCTTCCAAGATTTTGTGATTACGTAAATGATCTGGAAAATTTTAAAAATACCCCCAAACAGTTATTTTTGCCACCTTATATCCCCTTAAAGGATTGATTCATTTCTTGGAAACTAATTTTAAAAATTGATTTTGGTGAATTTATCTCCAGATGGCATTAGCTAAATATATATTAGCTCTTGGGGAACATTATAACATTTAAATGGTCCTTTTATTCATTACAAGTAAAGGTCACATTAAATAGTGTGGCTATTTCAGGGAAGTGGATTATCAGTAGCAAGATGAGTTAAATTTCATACTTCCGTATGTAGACTGTAGCCTGGTAGGCTCTTCTGTCCATGGGATTTCCCAGGCAAGAATACTGGAGTGGGTTGCCATATCCTTCTCCAGGGGATCTTCCTGACCTAGGGATCAAACCAGGTTCTCCTGCATTACAGAAGATTTTTACTCCTGAGCCACTGGGGAAGCCCAGAATTGCTATAAAGCAAGTGCAAATTAAAAACTTTCCAGCGTAGCACACTGAAAAAATATACATCATTTGACTTTCACCTTGGGATCAGACACTCTTACTCTACAAGCATTGAATTCTCATGCTGCATACTTAGACTGCTGACCGCTACTGAGTAAAAAGTCAGATGAACAAGGTCCCATTTGACAGCCTAGCTGATAGGAGGATTACTCAGTTTACTGTGACAAGTAGGCAGTTCTAACATAAATAGCTCCTATCTATGCTTTGGAAGGGTTATTTTCCTTAGATGGCTCTGTAGAAACCTCTGTGACAAGCTGTTATATCTTTTACAAATCTGCCAGCTACCTTTTATGAGCTTCAGTTGCTCTTTATGACTCTAATAAAAGAAGAGCAGCAACCATGTTTGTATCCAATGGTTCCCAAAGCAAGCACCCTTTTACAGAAAATATAATGAGATCTTTGGATGCTCTTTTCCTTCAGCTATCATGTTGCTATCTTAACTCTTCTTTCCAAATCATTCCATTGTTACTTTAATAATAGTAGTATGTATGAAGTATATTTGACAGTTTTCATTATTGTTAATTAATCTAATAATTAACAAAAAATAGTATGTACACTTCACTTTCACTTTTCACTTTCATGCATTGGAGAAGGAAATGGCAACCCACTCCAGTGTTCTTGCCTGGAGAATCCCAGGGATAGGGGAGCCTGGTGGGCTGCCGTCTACGCGGTCGCATAGAGTCAGATACAACTGAAGCAACTTAGCAGCAGCAGCACCACCAGCAGCATGTATACTATCAAAAAATAACACATAGCTCAATAAGGAAATCAACATTTCCAGTAATCTAAACAGCAGATTTGATAGATGTCTTGTAATAAGTTTAGTTAAAATGTATTCACAATGCAATAAAATTATATTTTTTTAATTAATTTTTATTTTTTAGTTTGTTTTGCTTTACAATGCTGTATTCGTTTTGTTACACATTGACATGAATTAGCCATGAGTGTACATGAACTCCCAATCCCGACCCCCACCTCCACCCTCCCGCCCCACACCCTCTCTCTGGATTATCCCCGTGCATCAGTCCCAAGCATCCTGCATCCTGCATCAAACCTGGACTGGCAATTCGTTTCGCTTATGATATCACACATGTTACATTGCCACTCTGCCAACCCATCCCACCCTCTCCCTCTCCCACAGAGTCCAAAAGGCCATTCTATACAACTGTGTCTCTTTTGCTGTCTTGCGTACAGGTTTATCATTACCATCATTCTAAATTCCATATATATGTGTAAGTATACTGTATTGATGTTTTTCTTTCTGGCTTACTTCACTCTGTATAATCGGCTCCAGCGTCATCCACCTCATTA
>SJXQ01000348.1:11745-46219 GCA_006408695.1 Aepyceros melampus | reverse complement strand
TGGAAATAAAAGCAAAAATAAACAAATGGGATCTAATTAAAATTAAAAGCTTCTGCACAACAAAGGAAACTATAAGCAAGGTGAAAAGACAGCCTTCTGAATGGGAGAAAATAATAACAAATGAAACAACAGACAAACAACTAATCTCAAAAATATACAAGCAGCTTATGCAGCTCAACTCCAGAAAAATAAATGACCCAATCAAAAAATGGGCCAAAGAACTAAATAGACACTTCTCCAAAGAAGACATACGAATGGCTAACAAACACATGAAAAGATGCTCAACATCACTCATTATCAGAGAAATGCAAATCAAAACCACAATGAGGTACCATTTCACACCAGTCAGAATGGCTGCGATGCAAAAGTCAACAAGCAATAAATGCTGGAGAGGGTGCGGAGAAAAGGGAACCCTCTTACACTGTTGGTGGGAATGCAAATTAGTACAGCCACTATGGAGAACAGTGTGGAGATTCCTTAAAAAATTGCAAATAGAACTGCCTTATGATCCAGCGATCCCACTGCTGGGCATAAAATTATATTTTTGATAATTATTTTTAAATGTTCTAAGTATAAATTTGAGACTCCAGTCATTTTAAAAGGACATAGCTAAAATAACACCATGTGTATAAATGTATCAACTCTTACTTTAGATTATTGCAATAAATTCATAAATTTATAATTTCCTTTAG
The DNA here is from genome assembly GCA_006408695.1 of Aepyceros melampus. Lineage (NCBI taxonomy): Eukaryota > Metazoa > Chordata > Mammalia > Artiodactyla > Bovidae > Aepyceros > Aepyceros melampus. The sequence continues at coordinate 45,527 of SJXQ01000348.1, read as the reverse complement.
TCCTATATCTACACAGATGATATTGTGGAATTTTAATCCCTCCTAGACTACCATACTGAACATTACCATTAAAAAGGTTGATAAAAAACTATGCCAAAAATTCATTATTGTGCTTCATTGCCATTATATGTCAAATCTGTTCTTTAACATAAAAGTGATATCCATTAGGTCTCCATTCTGAAAAAAAAATTAGATATTTTTAAAAGTTTGAGTATATTTTATGGGTAGTGTGGTTTAAGTTACTAGTTTTTTATTTATTTTTTTAGTGTCTAGAAAACTCAGAGCTAACTTAGAGAGTATTGCATTTTGATGACATGCAGAATTTATTATGTAAATTTTGGACTCTGCCCTCATTCCTTGTTGTTGTTATTTAGTTGGTAAATCATGTCTGACTCTTTTGTGACCCCATGGACTGTAGCCCACCAGGCTCCTCAGTCCATGGCATTTCCCAGGCAAGAATACTGGAGGGAGTCACCCTTAATCCTAATCAATATTGTATTTTAACTTTATTTTCTTCCAATTTCCTCTTTATATATTTCCTTGGTTTTGTTTCTTCTTAAAATTATAGAAAATAAGGTAATAAATATTTTTATAAGTCATTACAAATTTTTTCCTAAATGAAGTTCGGGTATAAAGCAAACAGACATATTCAGTGCAACTGACTCAAGACTTCTTTCTTGAGGTCAGCCTCGTAGTTTTATTTCTCTCTCTGCATATGTCTATATTTTTCATACAATGAAATCTAAATGCAGTAGTCAATATACAGGTACGTGTATGATATCCCAGTCATTAAAATTTGTTCCTAGTTGCTATTTGCTACTATTACCAGTTTGAGGCTTGCTTTATACTTCAGCATCATCAAACTGCTTTTAGATCCTTGCATACAGAGAATTTTTGCTCCCTTGTTATGCGCTCTACCTACATTCTTTTATCCGTGTGTTTTTACCTCTGGAGTTCTACTTTATGATTTAATGTAGACATAATGTTTTTCACTAGAGATGTTTTTGATTTCCTCTTGAGTTCACGTTCTTGAATCAATACTTTCCCACAGTGCTCTCATCTGTATATGATCAGTCCTTCCCCATTAATTGATACCTAAACAATGACCTCCCACTCTGGTCTCATTGCCATTGCCTATTGTTTCTTGTTTGTTTGTTTTGTTTGTTATTTTCCTTCCTTTTCTCCATATGGTTTTTATTCAGACCTCTCTGTTCTCTATATTTTCCTCCATTTTAATTGTCATTCAGGCCTTACCTTCTTATAAATCATTCCTCAATGTCCAATATTTTCTGACCCACCATTTCTCTGACTACTGTAATCTTACTGGTCATGCTGCTGTTCATTTGGTATTTCACAGGTACTGTAGGTTATTGTTGTTTAGTATTGTTAATCCGAGAAGGCAATGACACCACACTCCAGTACTCTTGCCTAGAAACTCCCATGGACGGAGGAGTCTGGTAGGCTGCAGTCCGTGGGGTCGCTGAGAGTTGGACACGACTCAGTGACTTCATTTTCACTTTTCACTTTCATGATTGGAGAAGGAAACGGCAACCCACTCCAGTGTTCTTGCTTGGAGAATCTCAAGGACAGCAGAGCCTGATGGGGTCGCATAGAGTCAGACATGACTGAAGTGACTTAGCAGCAGTGTTGTTAATGGCTTCTAAAGTTTGTTTCATCTTCAGTTAGTTTGAAACGTTAAAGTACTGGCTCTTAATTGTGAGTTCACATCTATCTGTCAGTGTTCTCCTAAAGATCTATGAAGTTTTAAAAATAATGCATAAGAAAATGTATATATGTACATTTTATATGCAATTTCTTTTTCAAAGAAACAGTGTCTAAAATTTTCTATCAACTAAACAAAACACCCATGTCTAAAAGCCACCAATATAAAAGATTAAGAATCATGATTCGCACTGTTTTTTTCTTCTTCCATCAGGCATAGAAATGTGATATATTTGTATTTATATCCTATTTCTGTATTTTGTATTAATTTCCCAACCCCAGGCTCTCAGTTTGGATAACTAGGGAGCCATTCCCTAAAGTGGAGAAAAACCAGAAACAGACCAAAATTAACAAAAAGTGCAATAAAGTCATGAATTATCTCAAATCCATATTTTTTCTATCTAGGGTTGTGTTAGTCATGTTATCCATTCAAAAGCTTTTTAAACATTTTATCTTATCACAAAATATAAGTTGTAACCACACATTTTATAAAATATATATGTATAATTCAAGGACAAGTTGAAGATCAAGATTTAGAAAATTGCCTGTACCCAAGAAGTCCCTTCTAATACATACTACATAGCAATTCTCTTTTTCCTTTTAGTGATAATATTTATCCTAAATCTATAACATTAAAGTAGAAATAAATAAAAATTGAGATATGCTACAGTCATAGATTGGGAGACTTCTGTTGGGAATTCTTTTATTATTTTTTTTAATTTTTTTTTTTTACTTTATTTTACATTACTGTATTGGTTTTGCCATACATTGACATGAATCCATCTCGGGTGTCCATGAGTTCCCAATCCTGAACCCCCCTCCCACCACCCTTTGAAATGGTACCTCATTGCGGTCTTGATTTGCATTTCTCTGATAATAAGTGATGTTGAGCATCTTTTCATATGTTTGTTAGCCATCTGTATGTCTTCTTTGGAGAAATGTCTATTTAGTTCTTTGGCCCAATTTTTGATTGGGTCATTTATTTTTCTGGAATTGAGCTGCATATGTTGCTTGTATATTTTTGAGATTAGTTGTTTGTCAGTTGCTTCATTTGCTATTATTTTCTCCCATTCAGAAGGCTGTCTTTGCATCTTGCTTATAGTTTCCTTTGTTGTGCAGAAGCTTTTAATTTTAATTGGATCCCATTTGTTTATTTTTGCTTTTATTTCCAGTATTCTGGGAGGTGGATCATAGAAGATCCTGCTGTGATTTATGTCGGAGAGTGTTTAGCCTATGTTCTCCTCTAGTTTTATAGTTTCTGTTCTTACGTTTAGGTCTTTAATCCATTTTGAGTTTATTTTTGTGTGTGGTGTTAGAAAGTGATCTAGTTTCATTCTCTTACAAGTGGTTGACCAGTTTTCCCAGCACCACTTGTTAAAGAGATCGACTTTGCTCCATTGTATTTTTGTTTTTTCTTTGGTATCTATGTTTCTGCATGTTTTTCTTGCAGAATCAGAACTCTGTCTTCTGTGAAATGTTATTTTTTTTAATTTATTTATTTTAATTGGAGGTTAATTACAATATTGTAGTGGTTTTTGCCATACATTCACATTAATCAGCCATGGGTGTACATGTGTCCCCCATCCTGAATCCTCCCCCCCACCTCCCTCCCCATCACATCTCTCAGGGTTGTCCCAGTGCACTGGCTTGAGTGCCCTGTTTCATGCATTAAATTTGAACTGGTGATCTATTTCATATATGGTAATATACATGTTTCAATCTATTATCTCAAATCATCCCACTCTCGACTTCTCCCACAGAGTCCAAAAGTCTGTTCTTTATATCTGCATCTCTTTTGCTGTCTCACATATAGGGTCATTGTTACCATCTTTCTAAATCCCATATATATGCATTAAGGTATTGGTGTTTTTCTTTCTGACTTACTTCACTTTATATAATAGGCTCCAGTTTCATCCTCATTAGAACTGACTCAAATGTGTTCTTTTTAATAGCTGAGTATTATTCCATTTGTATATGTACCTCAGCTTTTAATCTATTTGTCAGCCAATGGACTTCTGGAAGAGTTTGAGTGGGATAGCTGTTACCTCTTCTCTAAATTTTTGGTAGAATTCACCTGTGAAGCCATCTGGTCCTGGACTTTTGTTTGTTGTAAGGTTTTTTATTATAGTTTCAATTTCTGTGCTTATGATGAATCTGTTAAGATTTTCTATTTCTTCCTGGTTCAGTTTTGGAAGGTTACACTTTTCTAAGAACTCATCTATTTCTTCCAAATTGTCCATTTTATTGGCATATAGTTGTTGATAGTAGTCCCTTATAATCTTTTGTATTTCTGTGTTGTCTGTTGTGATTTCTCCACTTTCATTTCTAATTTTGTTTATTTGATTCTTCTCCCCCCCCCCTTTTTTTTGATGACTCTGGCTAATGGTTTGTCTACTTTATTTATCTTTTCAAAAAACCAGCTTTTAGTTTTGTTGATTTTTACTATATTCTTCTTTGTTTCTTTTTCATTTATTTCTGCTCTAATTTTTAAGACATCTTTCCTTTCCTGGGGTTCTTCATTTCTTCTTTTTCTATTGCTTTAGGTGCAAAGTTAGGCTATTTACTTTATTTTTCTCTTTTTTCTTGAGGTAGGCTTCTATTGCTATGAACCTTCCCCTTAGCACTGCTTTTACTGAATCCTGTAGGTTTGGGGTTGCCGTGTTTTCATTTTATTGGTTTCTATGCATATTTTTATGTGTTTTTTATTTATTCTGTGATTTGTTGGTTATTCAGAAGCATACTGTTTAGCCTCCATATGTTTCTGTTTTTAATAGTTTTTTTTTCCTGTAGTTGACATCTAATCTTACTGCATTGTGACCAGAAAACATGCTTGAAATTATTTCAATATTTTTGAATTTATCAAGGCTAGATTTATGGCCCAGGATATGATCTATCCTGGAGAATGTTCCATGTGCACTTGAGAAAAAGGTAAAATTCACTGTTTTGGGGTGAAATGCCCTAAAAAATCAATTAGGTCTAACTGGTCCATTGTATCATTTAGTTTTTGTTTCCTTGCTAATTTTCTATTTGGTTGATATATCCACAGGTGTGAGTGGGTATTAAAGTCTCCCAATATTATTGTGAAATATCTTTTCAAGGATATTTGTATCACAAACAGCCTTTGAAGACAGAGATGAAGGGTCTTTCTCCTGAGTAAAGAGAGTTTGTTTATGACCAATGTAATAAAGATAATGTTATCCTCATGGACAAAGATTCAGTTCAGTTCAGTTCAGTTCAGTCGCGCAGTTGTGTCCGACTCTTTGCGGCCCCATGAATCGCAGCACACCAGGCCTCCCTGTCCATCACCAACTCCCGGAGCTCACTCAGACTCACGTCCATTGAGTCCATGATGCCATCCAGCCATCTCATCCTCGGTCGTCCCTTTCTCCTCCTGCCCCCAATCCCTCCCAGCATCAGGGTCTTTTCCAATGAGTCAACTCTTCGCATGAGGTGGCCAAAGTACTGGAGCTTCAGTTTTAGCATCATTCCTTCCAAAGAAATCCCAGGGTTGATCTCCCTCAGAATGGACTGGTTGGATCTCCTTGCAGTCCAAGGGACTCTCAAGAGTCTTCTCCAACACCACAGTTCAAAAACATCATATTAATGACATATTAATAAATTTGTCAATTTCTTTACAAATCCAGCAATCACATTTTTATTTGACATATAAATTTAATAGGAATTAATATTTTTTACAATACAAAAGACTCGGACATGACTGAGCGACTGAACTGAACCGAACCGAACCGGTAGTTTACTTGGATATTAAAAAGACAAGAATAAGCAAAGTACTTCTAAAGGAAAAAAGTGGAAGATAATCATCTACTTTTTGCACAGTTAAAGTGATAAAGGAAACGTGTAATTGTTGCAATCATTGAAAACTGGCTTTGGAATAGAAAACTGAGCCCTCAATAGAGTCACAGGGTTCCCTGGTGGCTCAGTGGTAAAAAGACTGCCTGCCAATACAGGAAATAGTTTCTATTCCTGGATCAGGAAGATCCCCTGGATAAGGAAATGGAAAACCACTCCAATATTTTTGCCTGGAAAATTTCATGGACAGAGGAGCCTGGCAGGCTATAGTCCCTGGGATTGCAAGAGAGTTGGACATAACTTAGTGACTAAACAAGAGAGTAGAGTCATACTGGTATTGGCAATCAATATATGAGAGATGTCTCATGGTAGATAAATGAGGAAAAAACAGACATTTTAATAAATGGGAATAGTACAACTGCATATCAACATAAAATGAAATTGGTGTCCTATGCCATATCACTTCTAGGAATTAATGCTAGGTTTATTAAGTACATGAATGTGAACAGAAGGGGGAAAAACTTTTAAGCAGTTAATATATCTAGCTTTACCATGAACTTGCTTTCCTGGTGGCTCAGATGGTAAAGCGTCTGCCTGCAATGCGGGAGACCCGGGTTCGATTCCTGGGTCGGGAAGATCCCCTGGAGAAGGAAATGGCAATCCACTCCAGCACTCTTGCCTGGAAAATCCCATGGACGGAGGAGCCTGATAGACTACAGTCTATGGGGTCGCAAAGAGTCGGACACGACTGAGCGACTTCACATTCACATTCACCATGAACTTAATTCATACAAAGCATACAACATAAAAGAAAATATTTATACTCATAATTGTGAAAAATAAGGTTTTGTTCATCAGAAGACACTACTGAGAGGTTGAAAACACAATGCATAAAATAAAAGGCATAGGAGAAGGGAATGAAAAAGGATGAGATGCTTGGATGGCATCAGTGACTCAATGAACATGAATTTGAGCCAGCTCTGGGAGATGGTGAAGGACGGGAAATCCTGGCGTGTTGTAGTTCATGGGGTCAAAAAGAGTCAGACACAACTGAATTACTGAACAATAACATATATATATTATTTCATATATCATTCGTATATATATATATGAAAGTGAAACTCGCTCTTTCGTGTCTGACTCTTTGCGACCCCATGGACTATACAGTCCAGGGAATTCTCTAGGCCAGAATACTGGAGTGGGTAGCCTTTCTCCTCTCCAGGGGATTGTCCCAAACTAAGGATCAAACCTAGATTTCCTGCGTTGCAGGCAGATTCTTTACCAACTGAAAGAAGTTCAGTTCAGTTTAGTCGCTCAGTTGTGTCCAACTGTTTGCGACCCCATGGACTGTAGCCTACCAGGCTCTTCGGTCCATGGAATTTTCCAGGCATGAATACTGGGGTGGATTGCAGTTTCCTTCTCCAGCGGATCTTCCCGACCCAGGGATGCAACCTGGGTCTCCCGCATTGTAGGCAAACGCTTTACTGTCTGAGCTACCAGGGATGATTGTATGTATACGTGTGTGTGTGTGTGTGTGTATATATATATATATATATACACACACACACACACAAGCCATGTCTTTCTAAGCATTAAATAATTGTGTTCTATTTTTAATTGATTCTAACAACTTGTTTCTTAGCTGAAAATTTTAATATCTTTATTTTAATAAATTTTCTGATATGCTTAAGTCAAAATTACTTTCTGTGCTTTCTGTTTGTCCTGGTATAGTTTCTTTTTCTATACCTTTTATATTATTGCATCATTATACTCTTTTATCATAATATTTTCTACCAGTTTGAAATCTTAAGAAATTGCCACATTTTAAATTATTTAAACTATAAAAGCCTAATTATAATATATTTATTACATTATTGCTGAGCCATAAAGAGAAATGACTAGATAACTTTAACTCCTGAACTACTTAGTTCCACCTAACTTATAATTATTTCAGGTCATAATTTTATCTTGTTTATTATAGCAAGACTTTTGTTTATATCTACATTTGTTTTAATTAAAAACACTCCCTCTCTTCCCCTTCCTTTCCCACTTTCTTTCATTCGTTCTTATAATTTTTTCTAAATCTCTAACCTTCTTTGTGGAACTAGTATCCATCTGACAGAGGTAACATCTTCATATCTTATTTTTAGTTATGGTTTGTTTTGTCAAAGTTTAGCTTTTTAAAATTAAATATTTATTTAAAGAATATTAAAATTATTAAATTTTAAAACTGTTTATATAATAGACTTCAAGTCTGATACTTATTTTCTTACAACATATTGATGACATCTTCTATCTCTCAGCTATTATTTGTCTATTTGCTGACCTTCATTGTTTCTGAAAAATTAGTTACCTTTCCCTTTAAATTGTGTATGTTTTTCCTCTGAACATTTTTGGATCTTTTATTTATCTTTACATTTCATCAGGTTCTTTCATCTGTGTCTTGTAGATTTTTTCTTAATTAACTACTCTTTGTTTTCACTGAATTTCTAGAATCTACTCTTTAGTGACTTTAATCAATTTTGAAAAAATTTAGTCAATAACATTATTTGTGATGTCACTTTCTCTCTTTTCTTCCTACTGTAGTAAAATTTATGTAATCTCTACTTACTTTATTCTTTTTGCCCTTTCATTTATATTTAAGTGTATTATTCTTCTATATGTATAGTACTTCCCTGGTGGCTCAGAGATTAAAGCATCTGCCTCCAATTCATGAGACCCGGGTTTGATCCCTGGGTCAGGAAGATCCCTGGAGAGGGAAATGGTAACCCACTCCAGTATTCTTGCCTGGAGAATCCCATGGACGGAGAAGCCTGGTAGGCTACAGTCCATGGGGTTGCAAAGAGTCAGACATGACTGAGCAGCTTCACTTCACTTCACTTTATTCTTCTTGAGTAAATTGAGTTGAGTTTTACAACATCCAAGCAAATGTTTATCAACAGAAAAAAACAACTTAAAAATGGTTGGATTGTTTTGTTGGGTCTGGTCCATGGTGAGACTGCTCTCGACTCACCTCCTCCCCAACTTAGAAGCTATGTTAAAGAAGCCAGCCCACATTCCTAGTGGGATCCTGTTCACTGCTTTTACAGGACGCAGAGAAGCCTTTATTCACAAATTATTGTGTTTGTCGTTATAAAATATCTGAAGTTACCTGAGGGATTGACACAAAGCAGTCACCTCTATTTTGCTTAGTTTGGAATCCATTTTGGAAAAGCCATGAGAATTTCTCAAAACATTGTAAGATGACTGAAAAACCTGAAGCTCTCAAGGGCAAGGTACTATGGTTGAAACATAGAAAAGACTACAAGAGTAGAAGGAAAGTCTGTGGAGAGAATTTCATCTGGAAATTAAGACATTCAAAAGTCCTTACATATATTTGGGATTTGTAAAGTAGTACACAAGTCCAGGATGAGACACGCTCATAAAAGGTCACAAAGACTCTAACTTTTCACCCCTGGTTGATCTATAGGCTCAGAATAAGCAGAAAGTAAAGGTTGAGGGTGAAGCAGAATTGTGAGTGGTCTAGCCAGTGTTAAGGGAAGATCCCACCACAGAGCTAATCCACATAGATTGAGGGAGGAGTTCTTGTTTTGTATTCTTTTGTTTAAACTTCTGGCATTCAGGTATATCTCTGTTAAAAGCTGGATGAACAGAAGCAACAATCAAAAATATCAAATCTAGGGATGGGGTGGGATGAATTGGGAGATTGGGATTGACATATATACACTATGTAAAAAGTAGATAATGGATGAGATCCTATTCAATACTCTGTGGTGACCTAAATGGGAAGGAAATCCCTGGAGGAGGGGATATATGTATATGTATGGCTGATTCACTTTGCTATACAACAAAAACTAACACAACATTGTAAAGCAACTAATTTTTTTTAAAACAACAAAAAATGCTTAAAAATAAAGTAAAATAGTATTTTGGGGAAAAAAAAATCAAATCTGGAGAGGTGGAAGGCCAGATTTATAATATTACCAAATTGTAATATTAAAACATCCATTTTAAGCAAACAAACAAAAAAACAAAACACACAAAGAAATAAGAAAGTATAGTTCATTTGAAGAAAAAAGAAACATTCTGTGAGGAAAAGAGACATTGAACCTACTAGGTAAAGACTTTAAACCATCTTAAGTGTACTCAGAAAGCAGAAGAACTAAAGAAAATCAGGAAAATGATGTATGAACACAGTGAGATTGCCAGTAAAGAGACAGAAATCATAGGAAGGAGCTAAACAGATATTCTGAAGCTTAAAAGGACAATAACTGAAATTAAAAATTAACTATAGTGTTCAACAGAAGATGTAAGCTGTCAGGAGAATGAATCAGTGGAATTGAAAATAAGCAATTGAAATTATATAGTCTTAATCATGGAAAGAAAGACCGTCTAAGGGATCCATTAAGTGGACCAACATAGACATTATGCTAGTGCCAGAGTGAGGAGAGAGAGACAGAAAGACTACTTGAAGCACTAATGGCCAAAGCTTTTCAACTTTGATTAAAGACAATTCAAATTTGATTAGAGACCCCTGAGGTTTGTGAGAATTTATGTTAACAATCCAGGTACCTACTGGTGTTATCATCTTGGAAAAGTATCTGTATCTAAGGCTTACAGTGATATGGGCCACCCTAGAAAGTGGACTTGTGACTGTCATTCCATAGGACTCAATTTCTAAGTTCTGTTGCTCAGTGACTCTTCCTCTGCTCAGTACCGATGCCACTTTCCTTTCAGATTCCTCTGGATAAGGGAGTTGCTGTTGTTGCTTTCCAGTCACTAAGTCGTGTTCATCTCTTTGCAACCCCATGGACTGTAGCACGCCAGGCTACTATGCTTTCCACTATCTCCTGGAGTTTGCTCAAATTCATGTCCATTGAGTCAGTGATGCTATCTAACCATCTCATTCTTTGTTGCCCCCTTCTCCTTTTGCCTTCAATCTTTCCCAGTATCAGGGTCTTTTTCAGTGAGTCAGCTCTCACATGAGGGTGGCAAAGTATTGGAGCTTCATCCATAGTCCTTCCAATGAATATTCAAGGTTGGTTTCCTTTAGGACTGACTGCTTCGGTCTTATTGAAGTCCAAGGAACTCCGAAGGATGAGCAATGGTTTTACTTCTAGCCCATGTCGTGGGCTGCCATCTCTGGGGTCACACAGAGTCGGACATGACTGAAGCGACTTAGCAGCAGCAGCAGCAGTGCCTAAGCTTGGGCAAAGTCTCCTATTACAAGCTCCACCAAGAGCAGACCTGGAGTTTTCATTTCTGTCTCTTCAAACTTAAGTATTATTCTGCTAGGTGGTGAATATCCTCAGAGAATTATCAGCTTGGTGTCACCCTTTCCTTTCTGGAGTGCCAAAGTCACTTAAGATTTTGGTCAGATAATTCCTTACTATTTTACAGAACTCTCACATTTATAAGAGGATTAAGAACCTGTTTTCCCAGTACTGCATCCTAAATTCAGGCCAAGGTTAACCTAAATATCCAAAGGTTAACCAAATATCTAGCATATTACTAGAAAATTTCCCATCACTTTACTTTTTAAAACCATGTTCCATTCACATGCATTTCATATATGCATATATATATATCACAAACATATGTACATATACATATGTGTGCTGCTAAGTCACTTCAGCCGTGTCTGACTCTGTGCGACCCCATAGACGGAAGCCCACCAGGCTCCCCCATCCCTGGGATTCTCCAGGCAAGAACACTGGAGTGGGTTGCCATTTCCTTCTCCAAATACATATGTGTACATATATGTTATATATAATTATGTGAAACCACCTACTTTAATTTCACTGTCATACGATTTACATAAGAATACTTCCTTTCTGTGTATTCCAGCTGAGCTTTAGTTGCATTCATGTCCATGTTTGATTGGAATTATACACTTTCTTGGCAGTCTAACACTCACTTTCCTACCACACACAGTCCCTATCTGCATACTTGGTGAATATCATTTTACAGGCAGAGACAGAACCAGAATGTTGGCAATGCAATTTGATTTTATGAATTAGTGAATGCTTTAATTGTGATACATTGATTATAATTATTTAATTTTATACATTTTAATTATATGCATGTTTTCTCTATAATTTTCATTATTTTCAAACATGTGTTCTGTTTCTACTACTTATAATGCTACATAAATTATATTTATGTTAATGAGATTTTAGTCATCATATGTCAAAGTGTTAAGAATTTTTTAACATTAAAAATTATATTACTTTAAAATGTTCTGACCAATTCCTTATTTTTAGTCCTAATTATTAATAATGTATGGTCCAACACCCTCAAGCACTTTGATGCTGGCAGTTATATTTTACAGTATGGATTGATGCTCTCTCTGTCTCTTTTGAGATCTTTTTGTTTATTCTTGCTTTGCATTACCTTCAAGCCATGTAGGGGTGACTGTTTTTCTCAATCCAGCCTTTATTTGGATGAACTAGAAAGAGAACTTCTGTTTCTTGTCCCAGTCTTTATGTCTTCATCCAGAAAGTTTACACATTTTTACTAGTATATGAGGGAATATATTGTATCAAAAGCAGGAAATAGGCTTTACATCATTTTTCTGATGAATCGCTATTGAAACTCCCTTCAACTTTTTTTTCCATGTAGTAAGTATCCTGTGACAGTAACCCTAACAACCAAACCAGGAAATACAAACAATTCTTTTGCTTTCCCACTTAATGACAGGTAAATTTTACCAGATTCTTCAGCCTAACTTGTGGGATAGAAAAGTGAAAGTGGCTCAATCATGTCTGACTCTTTGCAACCCCATGGACAGTAGCCCACCAGGCTACTCTGACCATGGAATTCTCCAGGCAAGAATACTGGAGTGGGTTGCCATTCCCTTCTCCAAGTGATCTTTCCAACCCAGGGGTCCAACTTAGGTCTCCTGGATTGGAGGCAGATTCTTTACCATCTGAATCAAAAGATCCTGTCCTATTCTCCACAAACTGAATAATCTCAGTACTTTAAACCCCACTTAATTATTCCCCATCAGTGGAGGAGTGAGAAGAAGCTCCATAAAACTCAGATCTAATGATGCGTTGGCATGGAAATCTTGACACGGATTGTGAGAGCAAACAAACCACAGCTGGTTTTGCAGGTGCAGTCCAGGTGGGCCTTGGCAGATCATTTTGAACTGTATGAGTTGTAGCTCTTTTTATCTGGGCTGCAGCTGACACTGCACGTTCAGCTAAAGTAGTAAATTATTGGGAGGCATCATTAACTTCCAATTAAGATTCGCTTCCAAACAGGTGGCTGTTCAATCTATGATTTTTCTTTCAAATACAGCTGGATTCCACATGTTCATAAGCATGCACTCACACATTCCAGTTGTGCATGAATCTCAGAGCCATTGGTAATTAGATTTATGGGAACCACTAGGCAGAAATAAAATCATCCATCTACCTTTCCCTAGTCTTAAACCAAAATAAACACTGCAATTCCAAACTCTGAAAGCAAAGAATTACAAAAATTCCATGTAGACTTACTGCCCCTAAGAAAGTAAAATGTTAAATTCCCACTTATAAAGTGTGGGCTACACAGAATAACTTCATTCTAAAGAGAAAAGTATGGAAAGTATGGGGAAAAGAGTGATTTTAAAGTCAAGAAATCTGATAAATACTATCACAAATCTAGACAGCATATTAAAAAGCAGAGATATTACTTTGCTGACAAAGGTCAATCTAGTCAGAGCTGTGGTTTTTCCAGTAGTTATGTACATATGTGAGTTGGACCATAAAGTAGGCTGAGCACCAAAGAATTCATGCTTTTGAAATGTGGTGCTAAATAAGACTCTTGAAAGTCATTTGGACTGCAAGGAGATCCAACCAGTCCATGCTAAAGGAGATCAGTCCTGGGTGTTCATTGAAAGGGCTGATGCTGAAGCTGAAGTTCCAATACTCTGGCCACCTGATGCAAAGAGCTGACTCATTGAAAAGAACCTGACAATGGGAAAGACTGAAGGCAGGAGAAGAAAATGACAACAGAGAATGAGGTGGTTGGATGGCATCACTGATTCAATGGACATGAGTTGAGCAAACCCTGGGAGATAGTGAAGGACAGGGAAGCCTGGGGTGCTGCAGTCCATGGGTTACAAAGGGTCAGACACGACTGAGCGACTGAAGAGCAACAACAATCTCAAACCAGTGATCAAGGTAAACATCAGCAGTGGTGAGTCATGTCAATAGTATATATCTCTGACATGATATGAGGAGAATGTCAGTTCTTCTCTGTGGTTTTCCTCCTGAAAACCCATATGTCCAGTTTACTCATGAAATAAACATCATGAAGGGACACACTACAAAGTACCTAACCAGTACTACTCAACACTGGCAGGTCATCAAAAAGGAGAGTAACTGTCACAGCCAAGAGGAACCCAGGAAGACATAGATGCCTCAATATCATATGAATCCTAGACAGGCCTCTAGGACAGGAAAAGAACAATGGGTACAATCTAAGGACATCTCAATCAGGTAAGGATTTTAGTTAATAATGTATCAATGTTGGTTCGTTAGCTTCCCAGGTGGCTCGGTGGCAAAGAATCAACCTGCCAATGCGTGAGACACAGAAGACTCGGGTTTGATCCCTGAGTTGGCAAGATTCCCCTGGAGGAGGAAATTGAAACCCACTCCAGTATTCTTGCCTGGAAAGTCCCATAGACAGAGGAGGCTGGCGATGTTAATGATACGAGAAACTGGGTGTGGGATATATGGGAACTCTTTGTACTATCTGCAAAAATTTTCTGTGAGCCTAAAACTATTCTAAAAGAAGAAGATATATTTAGAAACCTAAGTAACCCTCAAAAAAAGTGGCTTCTGATTCAGTACATGTAGTTTGGAGCCTGGGATTCTGCATTTCTAATAAGCTCCTGGTACTGCCCGCACTGCTTGCTCTGTTGGTCTTGGTCCATGCAGGTGTTCTCAAAGAGTGGTTCCCAGGTCATCAGGATCATCATCACCTAGGACTTGGTGGAGACGAAAATTTTACTGCCACCAACCTACTGAATCAGAAAGGCTGAGGTTGGAACACAGAAATCTATTTTATAGCAAGCCCCTTGGAATGCTGATTCTGCTAGCATGGAGACCAAAATCATTTTTCCTCCTTGACTGTCAGCTGTAGTCATGGTTTGACTCCAAGCCCTGCACTGGAAACGAGGGCAAAAACCTTTCACAGATCTCTTCCGCAGCACCAATGTGTGGACCCCGGTTAAAGGCATTTATCTTTTATCTTCTAGTAGCTTTCTTTTCAGCCTTTACTTTCTTAACTTTGGACAAAATAAGTAAGGTCTTATCTTTAAAATCATCCCCTTTATTTCCATATCACACACACTGGTTCTGGCTTCCTGTGTGCATGCTAAGTTGCCTCAGTTTTGTCTGGACTCTTTCCAATGCCATGGTTTATAGCTCGTTAGGCTCCTCCATCCATGGGATTCTCCAGGCAAAAATACTGGAGTGGGTAGCCATGCCCTCCTCCAGGGGATCTTCCTGACCCAGGACCTCTCTTACATCTCCTGCATCAGCAGATGGGTTCTTTACCACTAGCAACACCTGGGAAGTCCTCTGGTTCCCTCAGTTCAGTTCAGTTCAGTCACTCAGTTGCGTCCAACTCTTTGTGACCCCATGAATTGCACCACGCCAGGCCTCCCTGTCCATCACCAACTCCTGGAGTTCCCTAGCATCCCTAAATAATAAACATAAATTTCCTTTAATTCATAGATTATTAATACATGGAGAATTGATATGTTTGTATGAGATAAGATAATGATATTTATTTTCTTATAAAAATAAAATAATTGAGCCTGCATCACTATCCAATAGCTCATCTAATGTCATATACATGTGTATGTTTCTATTCTTTCACATTGATAAGTTGCATTCTGGAATGATTTCATATTGACCAAATTAATATCTTTTATAAGTTGCAATTGTGATATACATTCATATTTATTAGGGTATGTCATACCCTATAATTCTTACAACATAATTCTTCAGTTGTGTCTTTTTATTTTTGGTTTGTTGCAGCACATATATTTTTTGGAAGAAATTGAAAATAGGTTAATGTCAGGAGAATATATGCTTAATGATATCAACTCTTCCTATCCATGAACATGGTAGATATAATTTTAGTGGGATTTAAAATGATAATCTGTATTCAAACTGGTCATATTTTTATGATGCTTGCATTTTCTCAGGATACTTGATGTGGTTCATATAGGTGACTCTACACTCCTTTCTGATATAGCTGTGTGTTCTTTGTTTAAAGTTGACCTATCGTGACAATTTTCAGACCATTTTCAGGGTAAAATGAAGTCTATATACTAATCTCCAGGATTTTTTTTTTTTTTTTTTTGTCACAGGAAGAAACTTTATAAAGGTGAGAGCTCCCTTCACACATTTCTTTCCCAAGAAATGACTGTAAGTTTAGACACTGACTCAAAATTAAACTTGGATGCAGGAAGTAATGAAATCTAAAAGAAATTTTGATGAAAAAGAAGCCTATTCCCTTTCATGTATATAGAGGGGCAGATACTGGCAGAAAAAGGATGAGACTGTATCTCTCTGGTGCTCAGGAACAGTTTCCTTCTAGTTCATCATCCTGACATCCCTGAGTGTGAACTTCATCATCGTGGTCTAGGATGGCTGCTGGGGATTCTATTATTTCATTTGTATACCAAGAAATCATGTGGAAGAAGAAACTAGAGCAGTGGGCCATGTGCTACAACCAATGAGCACGCAATACTTCCATTCATCTCATTGCCTAGAGCTTGGCCATTTGGCCACACTTGCACAGAGAGGAAGGCTGGGGAATCTTGTCTTTACAATACGTAGCCATTTGCCCTCTTTAAATTTGGGAGGTCTTGATTAAGGAGGATAAGATTTATTTTAAAGATAAAACCTTACCACAGTATATAGACCACATAGAACAAACAGGGGGAAGTTGGTAGGAACCACACTTTGGTGATCTTGAGCTCTAAAGGTAAAAGCCTTCAGGGTGTAGGGTACTAGGGGGAAGAGTCTGCTTGTGTCTTTCCAGCTGCTTCTCATGCCTTTTAATGGAATAGCTAATCTAATTGATATCTGTGATATTTTTTGAATCAGTTTAATTAATGTCTACAAAATGTTTTTAAAGCAAGAAATAGACTGACTCTACAGTTTGTCTCATGAAGTAGTAAGAGAAACAATGTCACTTTCTCTGCTTTTTCTCCTTGAATGATAATCACAGTTCAGAACAGATCTATTTGCAATTTTCAGATTCAACCCAAAGAATAGGAAGAGTAACAGATATGCAAAATTTCTGAAGTTCATTTAAGATACAGAGCGGACATTTGAAGGTTGTCACCCAAATTTAATTCTGGATTAATTTTGGGTTTCATTGGTGATTTACAGTTTTGAATAAACAGGATTTCTAAAGTACACACAGAATGAATTCTTAATGTAATTCAAACAAAAGCCATGCATCACTTAATTTCAAAATGAATATGTGGAGTATTACAAAAATAAGAATTATAAACAATTAAGGAAATAAAATCAGAAAACAATGAAAAGCATATTTCTGTTAATTTGATGCTGTTAGTTCAATTCTATAATAGCCATGCATTGGAGAAGGAAATGGCAACCCACTCCAGTGTTCTTGCCTGGAGAATCCCAGGGACGGTGGGCTGCCGTCTTTGGGGTCGCACAGGGTTAGAGATGACTGAAGCGACTTAGCAGCAACCAATAAAAATGTTGTGAGCATTTCCTAAACTAAAGGTTATATCTTAGAAATTATATTTCATAAAAAAAGTTGCACATAAATCCCAGCTCCTATTTATAAATTAGTCCCTTAACTCATGGATATGGATGATTGTTGTATGACTTCTTGCTGACCATCCCTGTAATAATTTGCAGGCTCCAGTTTCTACAGTACAGCTGTGAAGTCAATAGGGAGTCATTCAATTTTGTGTGATTTTACACATCTGTCAGTTAAATCTGAACATCAAATGTAAAATTGTACACAGAGGGACATTATGTGGATTTGTGACTCTCCCTGCTGGGTGTTTGATCCATATACCAACAAAAGATCCATAAATGACTCTTTCCAAGCATAAGAGATATGTATTCCTTTTTCACTAATGTTAAGTATGCCAGTCCCAAGAATTTTCAAAACAGAAGGACCTGTAATCATCAATAAGCAGAATATGGACTCTACAGACTAATTTGACACTTTCTTTAGAAAATAGGAGATTTCTGAGTGCTATGTGGCGTCCTTACCACTCTTTAATTTTAAGAAGTTTCACATGGCTGGAGGGAAAAAAATGTAGATTGCGCATTCTTCACATCGATATAAGTTTGAGTGAAGGTTTCAAATGAATTGAACATGGGACAGAATTAAGACTACATGATACACTCTTATACCTTCCTGATTATACAATATTCCATTATTAGGGTGATTCTTCCAGTGTCAAATCAATTTCAGGATTAATGTTACGTTAATTCCTATTGTTATGTTAAAAGTTCAAATCACATATACTATGAAATTCCATTTTCTATATAATTATGAAAAGTTATGGATTATTTGGACTTTCCAGGTGGTTCACTGATAGAGAATCTGTCTGTCAAGCAGGAGATGTAGATTCAATACCTGGGTCAGAAGATCCAGTAGAGGAGAAAATGACAACCCACTCCAGTATTCTTGCCTGGGAAGTCCCATGGACAGAAGAGCCTGGTGGGCTACAGTCCATGTGGTCGCAAAGAGTTGGATATGACTGACGGCATCACTGACTCGATGGACATAAAAGTTTAAGTGAACTCCAGGAGTTGGTGATGGGCAGGGAGGCCTGGTGTGCTGTAATTCATGGGGTCACCAAGAGTAGGATATGACTGAGCAACTGAACTGAACTGAGTGAGTAACACACACACACACACACACACACACACACACTAATCTAAGGACAAGTGTACTAAGCAGAATGCTAGAATGTTAGCCAAATTTTTTCTGGCCCATGATATTTTTTATGACATGGTGCTAAGAATTTAAAGATAAAACATGAATTAAAAAATAAGAAAGGTTAACACTAGTGGCGCTAGTGGTAAAGAATTCACCTACCAATGTAGGAGATGTAAGAGACATGATTCAGTCTGTTGATCAAGAAGATCCCCTGGGGAGGGAATAGCAACCCATTCCAATACTCTTGCCTGAAGAATCTCATGGATACAAGAGCCTGGAAGGCTATAGTCCATTGGGCCATGAAGAATTGGACACAACTGAAGCAACTTAGTGTGCATGACAAATGCTGTCATGCTGTGATAAGGACTGCCCAGTCTAAAAGTCTTCTGTGTTTTGTTATAGAAATTTAAAAAAAAAAAAAAAAAAGAAGTAGTAACTGACCTGACATCTCAGTTATTACCATGGGGCTGATTGATAGAAACAAGATTCATGTCATTTGAAGAACAAGATGGAATAAATAAAAATTAATTGACAGAATTTCTACTGATGACTTGAAAGTTGATATGTCATCAATGAGATGGAGGAGTCACATGACCCTATATGTTAAAACATCAAGAAAAATTTTTTCTACCTATCCTAATTTAGAGAGAAATTAAGAAGATTATGATTTAGGACAGAAAACTTGAACAGAAGCTGAATTTTCCTCCAATTAAAATAGTGGTATTTGACTAAGATTTACTGAGAGGTCAAAAATGTGTTCTTCCAATTTCTAATGAAAGCTCTTAGGCTAGATGCAAAGATTTAGGTCAATTAGCCTGTTAAATCTCGGGGCAAATGTTATGCACAACTATTTTGGTTGAGAAAAGGGACTAATTATTTTCTTGTAATAGAACATCAGACCCATCAACAATACCAGCAGTGTGCTTAGAAACCCTCACCCAGAAGGACGATTGACATTCTAAACAATGTGGGAACAAAATGACTTTAAAGGTCAAAATTGCTAAGTGGGGAACAGTAGTGGTCATTTATGGGAACACTGTAAAAGTCTTAGGGCAGAACATCCCTATGTTCTCTTTACCTTTATTCTCAGATGCCATGGGCAATGCAGATTAAAAAGAGAATTTGACCTTTTCACAAAGCAATTGGCTTCCCTGGTGGCTCAGACAGTAAAGAATCTGCCTGCAGTGCAGGAAACCTGGGTTCAATCCCAGGGTTGGGAGTATACACCTGGAGAAGGAATGGCAACCCACTCCAGTATTCTTCTCTGGAGAATTCCATGGACAGAGGAGCCTGGTAGGCTACAGTCCATGGATTCATAAAGAATTGGACATGACTGAACAACTAACACATACTAGTGGAGGTTGGTTGTAACATGGTCACTTAAAGTAATATAATAGTATAGAGCAATTGGTTGGAATTGGACAGAGGAAAGAATCCCCACAGGAGTTGATGGACAGTGATAAATGTGCCACTTGGAAGTCAGTGTTTATAAAAACCTGAGGTAGATATCTGGAATACAGCTATGTTCATAGTATATTCTATAATTATTAGTTAATGGCATCTGGTTTCTACCCAATCACTGGGTAGAAACTAACTACCCAGTGATTGAGTATGTAGTTAGTGGCTAAAGATCATTTATGTTGAGAAAAAGTAAGGATAATATAATTTAATTGAGGTACTGTGTATAAATTAATATTTTTATCTTTATTCTAAATGTATGTATTGTAAGAAAAGGGTTATAAATTCATTGCTAGAACTAAATGAAAATTAAACCTACATATACAGTGACTCATAGGAAAAGAGTATATTTCTGGAAGCTCATCTGAAGCATCTAATTCATGTAATACCTATGGAGAATTGGGGCTTTGCTGGTGGAGTAGATGGTAAAGAATCTACCTGCAGTGCAAGAGACCCAGGTTCAGTCCCTGGGTCAGGAAGATCCTCTGGAGAAGGAAGTGGCAACCCACTCCAATATTTTTACCTGGAGAAACCCATGGACAGGGGAGCCTGGCAGGCACAGTCCAGGGAGTTGCTAAGAGTCCAACACAACTAAGCAGCTAACACCTTCAATTTCATGGAGAATTACTGGCCAGAAAAAGAAAATTAAGTGGCTTTAGAAGGATTACATACTCTATTACAATCCTACACGTGTTCAAATAACTATGTATAACAAAACAATCAAAAGTAAGATACCTGATCTTGAAGTTTACTGTTGAAAGGTCTCAGAAAGAATATAGCTCCTATCAACATGCCTGTATGGAAAGTTGCTCAGTCGTGTCCTACTCTTTGTGACCCCATGGACTATAGCCTGCCAGGCTCCTCTGTCCGTTAAATTCTCCAGGCAAGAATACTGGAGTGGGTTGGCATTTTCTTCTCAAGGTATCTTTCTACCCGAGGGATCGAACCCAGGTCTCTCATATTGTGAGCAGACTCTTTACCGTCTGAGCCACCAGGGAAGCCCATCAATATGCTTAGTAGCAATAATTCATGATGCTCAGTATATGTTTCAAAACCAAGATAGTCATTGGTATATTAAAAGGCTTCCTTTAAAAGAAATATTACAGGAACTGTTTTAAGGCAAATTACACAAAGATAACTGAGACATACATCTCAAAGACATATTAATGGAAGTAAGAGGGTACATTGAGAAGAAAACTACCCAGCGATCTTACAGTCCATTCTGCTCAAATCCCTTTGAAAACATGCTAATGACATTTGTTAAAGTCGCTGATGGTATTTACCAGCAGAATATGCCTTATTTCACTAGGATTGCTTATAGAACAACCAACATCCCATTAATGTCGAGGATGCATAGCTACCTGGAAGATGTCAGACAAGTTATTGATATATAAAATGGATACATTGCATTATGGTACTAGCTACCTTTTATGTAATGGGGGATGACACGTAGCAATTAGAAAACTCAAATATTATGTCTGAATCTCAGTATTTTCTAATGAGTTATGAAAATGGGAAACTAGTCTGTAATCTAGGCATATTGCTGCTTCACTTGGTTCCTCGTGACTACTTACATCTTTGAAATTATGATTGAAGTTTGACAGCATGTAATTCTCAGATTCTTGTAGTGATTTGATGATCTGAAATCTCATATTATCTCAATGTATAATTTCTTGAAAGGCATTATACACTCTACCTGAATTGCAAAGCTTTAAATGGCGAATGTCTGTTTTTTGCTTAGTTTTCTTCTCTAAGAAGGAGGAAAGAGAAACTACCATTGCTATAGGAAAGCATGCAAGTTACCATTCCAGGCTCTAAGACCAATAGTGACCTCTCCTTTCTGAAGTTCATGACTTTTTTGTTTGCTCAGAATGGGGGAAATGGATTTTAAGACAATTCTTATTTGATTCACTAAACAAACATATAATTTACTGTCTATTTTCTTTTCTACGTTTTGATTTGTGATGTGAGAGTGGTCATTTTCTCAAGGACTAAAAGGCAATATAAGAATAAACTTTTTAAAAAAGAGCAAAAGAGTTATATCAAAAGAAAGTTATGCCATGTGCATGCTCAGTGATGTCTGACTCTTTGCAGCTCCGTGGACAGTAGCCAACCAGGTTCCTGAGTCCATAGAATTCTCCAGTCAAGAATACTGGAGTGGGTTGCCATTTCCTACTCCCGGAAATCTTCCTGGCCCAGGGATTAAAGCCACATCTCCTGTGTCTCTTGCCTTGGCAAGCAGATTCATTACCACTGAGCCACCTGGGAAGCACATATCAAAAAAAAATTTAACCAAAAATAAATTTTTTTTTCTAATTGCTATCATCAACCAATGTACAAGTCACTTTTCCTGTTTGTGAGATATTTGAATTTTAGTTTACACAACTCCTCTACAGTTATACTCCTCATGGCATCAGTGTCCATAAATTGCTCAACATTCTGGCCTCTAAATTTATTTTGCTCACCAAATAAATCATTGCTTATTTTCTACTTGGGCTTCCCGGGTGGCTCAGTGGTTAAGAATCTGCCTACCACTGGCAATGCAGGAGGCACGGGTTTTGATCCCTGGGTTATGAAGATCCTCTGGAGGAGGAAATGGCAAACCACCCCAATATTCTTGCCTAAAGAATTCCACGGACCGAGGAGCCTGACAGTCCATGGAGTTGCAAAGAGACATGACTGAGCACAATGAAGCCTGGGCTCAACACCCAATCTTATTGACCATACTTTCACACCATTTATCATATTAGCACCATTTGTGAATAGCCAGTTGAAGTATTCCACAACCTGAAACTCATGCCTACATTTCCTACACATTTAAGTAATGCAGTTTGAAAATCTCTTACTGCAATTTCAAATGCTGGAAATGATGCTTTCTTTTTTTTAAATAACTTTGTGCTAAAACTCAGTTTGTAGTTAACTTGACCCAATTGACTTTCTTTGTCTCACATTATAGTCATTGGTTCTCTCACTTTATGTGACTGCGCATATATTTAGATGAAGGAAAATAATTTTTTTAATCAACGAGTCCTTCTCCAATCTCAGTTGGAAATGTTACACAAGGTTAACTTATGTGTTACTTAGCATATTAACTTGTGTAATTCTGAAGCGTGCTAAATTATAAGAACATCTGGTCCCAAGGATTTTAGATAAGGGATTATATATCAATAATTGATTTAAACCTACCCAGGATATAAAAGGGAGAAGGCAGTGGCACCCAACTCCAGTACTCTTGCCTGGAAAATCCCATGGATGGAAGAGCCTGGTGGGCTGCAGTTCATGAGGTCGCTAAGAGTCAGACACGACTGAGTGATTTCACTTTTACTTTTCACTTGCATACATTGGAAAAGGAAATGGCAACCCACTCCAGTGTTCTTGCCTGGAGAATCCCAGGGACGGGGGAGCCTGATGGGCTGCCGTCTATGGGGTCGCACAGAGTCAGACATGACTGAAGCGACTTAAAAGCAGCAGCAAGATATAAAATCCTTGTATTCAGCCAATTTTTGTTTTTACTACCACAACTCACCACCTTTCTTCTATTTCTCAGTACCTTGTTTAGAATAAGTCTATTATTTTAATGAAAAATTACAAACTCCACAAAATATTCGTATATTATTAACAAAACAATCCACTTGTATTTTCCCTGCTTGTATCTCAACATTTGAAGTTACATGACCAGTTTGCTTTAAAGTTATTTTAAAAATACTAGTTTCTCAACTTATTCCCTAGCAATGACAAATTCCCAAATGTTTTCTAATTGTTTCATTCACTTTCAGACTGACACATCTTTTTTCACTCTTAAGTGATTGCCAAATGATTCTACACCCATCCATTATCGAAGTAACTGAAGGACTCAGAGAAGAAAAACCATACCTTTCCCTCCGCAAACCCATAGTTTGTCCTCAATTCCTCTATCTCAGTTAATTTTAATTTTTTCATAATATACATTAACTTGGAGGTGTCTTATTCGCTTATTGGTTTAGTTGATTATTTTTTGTCTCCATTCCAGCCAAATTAGAAACTCCAGTGAAAGAAAGAAATAGCTTCTGTCTTATTCCCTCTGGTATCTCCAGCTCTAGAATTAGTGTCTGTTCTATATGAGATGTTTGAACACATTAATTACCTAATTTATTCTTGAATATCCATTTTATTATAATTTACTAACAATTGACTCCTAGTTATAGGTGAATGAGTTCTAATTCAAAAGAGAAAGGATTTTTTTTTTCCTGTGCCAACAGTTTTAAGATAGATGTCTTTCATTTTGCTTATCATTAAACAACAAAAAAAATTGGCACCTAATCAAAGAAGCTGTATTTACTTTTCTTGGAAGAATTTCCATTTGCATTTTACTGAATTACCTGAAGGAGCATAACGTTTTCAAAATGTAAACATTAAAAAATGTGGATACTTCTTTCAAACCAGATCAAAATCCTCCTCTTGATGTGCTTAACACTTTATGAGACTGTCAAGTACAGGATGTGGTTCTCTCAGTGTGATCCGATGTTTAGCTATTGTTTATCCAAGAAAGATGATTAATGTACTTTATTTTATCTTTTCTGAAGAATCTCTTGCTTTAAATTTGACACTTCAAGTGTATTCAAAAAGTCACCATGTACTTTTTAGCTCTGTGTATTTGGCACAGGGTCCTTTCAGAGCCTTATTTTTCTGTGATTATATTTTAAAAGAAGAAGAAAAAGGGGAGGGAAGAGTGGAAGAAAATAGAGGAGGAGGAGGAAAGATGAAGATGATAGCGAAGCTAAAGCCACACTGTCTCCAGCTTTAGCTTATATACTGTGAAGCTAGACTCATAAAGTTTTATCTCCCAGCCTCTCTTCCTATGCTATTCCTGGAATATATGAGCCTTAAAACACACTTTAGGAGGTTTTGTTTCTTTCCCTAGATATTGAATTAAGGGCCAGCACAATTTCACATTGCATAAAACTGCCACCCAGGGCTCCAGATTCTTCTTTTAGTGCCCTTTCCTTTAGTCAGTTTCTCACATTCTTTGCTCATCCTGTCTCTCTAGACACTTTGGCTGTCATTATTGATTCACACTTTCCATTCAAAGTATGATTTTTTTTTTTCTCTTCTCTAACAAGACTGTTTTTCTCAATAACATTAAGCCTTACTCGAAGATGGGACCTTAGGGTGAGATTGTTCTCATTACTTTGTCCAAGCCTAGGGAAATAGGAGAGAAAATGGAAGGCTCAAAACTCTGTCCCTGTTCACACATATCCATTTCTTGACTGAAAAAAAAGCAAGATTGGGAATTTATTTATTGATTTATTTTTTGCATAATAAGCTATCATGCAATAAAATATTATGTAGCAAATATGCTTGCTATCACACCAAATTATATGCTAACTTATTGGAACAAAAGAGTAATAGAAGAAGCTATATAACCCAATCGTATTGCTGAATCTCCATTGTCAATTTCTACTCAACATCAACCACAGAAGCAATTATAAACCTAATATCCTGGTTTTCTATAATGCACTGTATCTGGGAAGCCTCTTCTGGAGGCACCCACACTTTTCTCAGAGCCTGGTCAATGGGTCTGCCTGGACCTTTACCAGACTTTGTTACTCTGGTAACACAGTATGTGGAGCACTCATCTGCATGTTCTCTGTGTTGCAGGGTACTTGAGTTCAGTAAGTATTTTTTATCTCAAAGAAGGTCATCATTTAAGGTTTGATTAAATCATCAAGTCTTTTTGAGTTTTTACCAATTAGCTAATTCTTCTCAAAAATATTATTCTAGGCAGAAAACTACCTGCCATAAGACACCCTAGATATTTGTTGGGATTCTAGGACTGTAGACTCACGGGGAAAATAATAAATCAAGCCTTTGTCAGTTAGTGAATACTAAGCCAGGGGAATGTGGACAAATGTAATGTATTGAGCTATTATGTCCCTATTGTCCGTATAGGCTCACCAAAGTGATTTATATTTTAAAAGTAGGCATTTTACTGTTAGTAATGAGAGAATGGGTTCTCAGCAAGTTAAAGTCAAGTTGAAGTTCAAGTCTTTAATTACTTCCTGGTGTGTCCAATAATGTTTGGAGGTAAAGTTTGGGAATAAATCCACTAGTGATATATACATATATATTTATATATCAAAAGCTAAGCTTACTTTAAGAGAATTTATTATGATTACCAAAACAGTATTTTAGCATTGTTTAAATGAATTATAAAGATCTGAGTAAGAAAAATATTGAACTATTATCTGAAATATTATTTTTTTCAAATGAACTAAATTCAACATGCAATCTCATCTATTAAACAAAGAAATAAATATTTTGTCTCAATCAGGTTATATCATTTGACTCCCTAAATGCTCAAATAAATTTCATGACTACTGAGTGTGTAACCTGGGGCTTCATAATGCCAAGATTCAGAACTCCTTTAATATTTCCTTAGAAACATTTTTGAAAGTACATATTTTTATTCTTAACTTATGAACACTTTAAAACCAATGTAATTGGTCATTCAAAACAATTTCTGTAGTGGGCCAATTACCTGCTCAATTTCTAGAACAAACTGGAAAAATAGAAACTGGTACTGTTGAAGTTTATAATGTCGAGAACCACATTGGATCCTTCATACATCCTTCAGTTCTATACTTCTCATTTGCATTAATACTAATACCCTGCAGTGCTGCTGACAAGTGTTTAAATAGAGCTGTAATAGTTGCAGACCATGTATTCAGTTTTCTGCGCTTTGTTTATCAAACAATTCTCTACAATATTAGGACCCATTAAGTAAGCCACAGTAAAATGCACAGTTCTTTTTTTTCTTAACTATATTAAAAATTTTTTTTAGGTTTCAAGTGATATTAATATTAGATGTGAAAGGTCTATAAGTTTATGAGGCTGAATTAACTTTATGTAAATTTAAAGCATTGTAGGAACAGAATTCAATCTAGATTGAAAGCAGAAAAATTAATTATCTTTACTGTCACTCCAGAATGACAATAAAATATTTTTTTAAAAATACCCACTAAAACATAGTGACTGTGCCATCCATTAATTCTTTCTAATGTAATAGTTAAGTTATTCATAAAGAAAGAAAATGATCCCACAAGGAAGAGTGAAGATGTGTGACTGGAGCCAAGAAAAATCTGTAAGTGTATGTGTAAATCTAAACAAATGCTGAAACTGCAAAACCAAAATACTCCCACTGGTGATAATTATAAGATATAATCAGAAGAGCAGACAATAATATATGTTTGTAAGAAACATAAGAGAGAAAATTTTAGATGCAGTATCGCAAGATCATTTATTATTTTAAAAGAGAATAAAGAAATTTATTCACTTCAAATTTTTCAATGAAATAGGCATTATAATTTCAATAATAGCTGCTTTAAAGGTAGGAGTTCATAACTTCCAAAATGCTAAGAAAAACAAGTAACAAATACATATTTTATGTAACACAGAAAAGAAAATAATAAAATAATATGGAAATTCAAAATAATACATGAGGAATAAATCTTAATGTATAATATATCCATATTAATGAAAAACACTTAAAACTGAATGATAGTACAAATACTACTACCCAGAAGGCATTTATACTTTTAAAAACTTCTACAGGGGAAATAGCTAGGCTGTATTTTTATGTTTTGGAGATTATGAAGATAAGTATGACATAAAAGCAATAAAACATGGATTGATAAATTTTACTAAATCAATATTTTAATTTTCTTTATTTCAAAAAATGTTTTAATCTAGAAGAAGATATTTTCAAGGCATAAACTAGATTATTATTCATCAAACAAACATAAGGAGGGTCCACAAATAATAAGAAAAAACAATCAATTCCACTTTTGTGTATAATCTAAGGCTTTCCAGGTGGCTCAGTGGTAAAAAATCCTCCTGTCAAGCAGAAGATTGAAGAGACATGGGTTTGATCCCTGGGTCTGGAAGATTCTCTGGAGGAGGAAATGGCAACCCACTCCGTATTCTTGCATGGAGAATTCCAAGGACAAAGGAACCTGGTAGGCTACCGTCCATGCGATCACCAAGAGTTGGACACAACTGGGTGCACACATCTAAGAGAAAATCCTTACACAAAGTAAGAATGGATTAGTATGCATTAAAATTAAGAAACCAGCCTAATATCCAAATAACTTATGGATAGCCACATAATGGATCAGTAATCCACAGTGAAACTGGGTATACTGAAGCTATGTATTTCAAAGTTTTAATCAGTATTGAATTTAATCAATGTAAAATTTCAAAAAGACTGACAAATACCTAAGTAGGATTTATATAAAGTACAAAGTGTAAAACACAGTTAGGCTATGAATAGAACATACAGAGTAAATTTTTTAAAAGTTACAGGAATATTTTAAAGCAAATTTGGACAGAGAGAAAGAAGGATATTATCAGTCTAGGAAAATGAGAACTTCAAATGCACATTGTTAATTTTATTTTTGAAATGAATTTTAATGCTGAAATATTTAATTGCACTATTATTCATAGTTTTTGAATATTAAATAGATGACATGATTAATTTTGAACTGTACTAATTATATCTCAGGTTATTCTGAGGATTAGTGTTATTAAGGTATTTCATAAAGTGCAATATCTAGTACAAATGTTTTTACAGTTATTAAAATTATTCTAAATATATTATTTAACTATGCCTCCCAATACATGTATAAATATGGTATAGTATCTTCAAACTCATATATAGAAAATTGTGTTTCAAATATAAAAAATCTCTTTGCTCATCTGAAGACCATCTCATCACAATCTCACAATGTAACAGTAATTTTTAAAATAACAATATGATACCAAATTTATGAAAACTTTGGCTTTATGTTTGCTTTAAACATTATTTTCCTTTGCTCATTTTTGAATTGATATTCTTACTCAATAATATGTATATTTTTACTGATCTCTTCATTGAAATACATTGTTTGCTTTCTAGTCATGATGTGAATCAGTTAAGAAATAACAAAAATATAATTAATGGAACATTTCTGTTAAAGAAAAATCATAGAAAGTTAAAGGGAAAAATATATGAGTATAATGAAAGATAATAAGCTGAGATTTATTAAATAGCAAAATTTCATCATTCTTCTGTGGCATTCTCTTCAAGTGCCTTAATATTTCATGTGATTTTTAAATTATATTCAGATCATCAAAATCTAAGGGGATAAAAAGACTAATTAACTATAAATTTATTTGTCATTTTTTTCTTCTCATCATTTAAACTATAAGGGGCTTATTTCTTGTATGGGTTTTGCATTAGACATGCTTCTTCAGTTGGGACAAGAATACATTTTCAGTTTCAGATACTGTCACCATATTGTACATTATAGCTCCATAGCTTATTCATCCTGCATTAGTGAGTCTTTGTGTCTTTGACCAATATCTCCACATTTCCCTCACCCACCAGCCCAGGGCATCACCATTCTACTCTCTGCTTCTATGAGTCAACTTTTTTACATCCCACATACAAATGATATCATGCAGTTTTTCTCTTTTTGTGTCTGGCTTATTTCACTTTGCATAGTGTTCTCCAGGTTCATCCGTTTTATCCCAAATGACAGAATCCCCTTCTTTTTTAAGGCTGAATAATATTCCACTGTACATATATACCACATTTTCTTTATCTGTTCATCCATCTTTGGACAATTAGGTTGATTCAATATCTTATCTATTGTGAATTATGCTGCAATGAACATAGGAGTACAGATGTCCCAAGATAATGATTTAATTTCCTTTGGATAGGTAGTCATAAAATAAATGATGGATCATATGTTGGCTCTATTTTTAATTTTTTGAGAAACCTCCATAGTGTTTTCTGTAATGGCTGAACCTGTGTCCATTCCCACCGACAGTATACAAAGTTTTCCTTTCCTCCACACCCTTATCAACCTTTGATGAAATCTCATTTTTCATTTTTCCTAACGTGCACATTAGCCAGGGACTAACTATTTTTAACAGTAAATGTATTTAGGAAGGGATTTCCCTGGTGACTCAGTGCTAAAGAATCCACCTGCAATATAGGAGACTTGCAGAAGACGCAGGTTGGATCCCTGAATTGGGAAGATACCCTGGAGGAGGAAATGGCAACCCACTTTAGTATTCTTGCCTGGGAAATCCCATGGACAGTCTTATCAACCTTTGATGAAATCTCATTTTTCATTTTTCCTAACATGCACATTAGCCAGGGACTAACTATTTTTAACAGTAAATGTATTTAGGAAGGGATTTCCCTGGTGACTCAGTGCTAAAGAATCCACCTGCAATATAGGAGACTTGCAGAAGATGCAGGTTGGATCCCTGAGTTGGGAAGATACCCTGGAGGAGGAAATGGCAACCCACTTTAGTATTCTTGCCTGGGAAATCCCATGGACAGAAGAGTCTTGTGGGCTACAGTCCATGCACACAGAGTCAGACACAATTTAGCAGCTGAGCATGAGGACATATTTAGGAAACTGCAGACAATGTTTTTCTTATCTATGTGTGCTGTTTAAACAAATAAAATAAAGCACTCAAAATTGTGCTTTTTAAAATATTTTTGTTTTATTTCAAAATAATTATGTATCCACAGAATATTGCAAAGAAATGTAGACATTTACTTTCCACTCTTCACTTAACTTCCCCTCTATTAACATCTTGCATAGCTATAGTATAGCATTACAACCAGGAAACTGCCATTGCTAAAACCAACATGAATTATTCAGATTACACTAGTTATAAATGCACTCATATCTGTATGTGTGTGTGTGTGTGAGTGTGCATGTGTAGATTTAATCAACTTTAGCACATGCATTGTTTTATGTAGACTTCATGCTCTCCTTCAAATCTCTAATCTGGCAACCATTAACATGGTAATCTGTTCTCCATCCCTATAAATATGTTATTTCATGAATGTTAAATAAATGAGATCATGTAGTATGTATCTAAGATTGGCTTTTTACATAAAGTATAATTTCTCGTTTATACAACTTGTTATGTATATCAGTGCTTTAATTTTAATAACAATTTATTTAAATTTGTGATTAAAGGTATTCAGAACTCTGAATACAAGATGATTTCAAAGAGTCACAAGGAAAGCTTTGGGGATGTTTATAGTATTCTATTTCTTTATCCAAGATGCATGAGTATGTTTACTTTGGACAAATTCACTGAGCTGTATATTCATAATTTGTGAGCTTTTAGAATATATTTAATCCTGTAATATGAGCTTAAAAAGACATGGAAATGATAGAGATCAGTCTGAAATAAATACAGATGAAAACATCTTAAATGGAACCTTAGCAAATAAAAAGCTACTAGCTCTGGAACAATTTATGATTAAATTATGTTTATTCCTGTAAATTTAATTTAAAATGATGATATGTAAAATGACAGTCACAAATTAAACAAATTGAGAGACCTTAAGGTATTATTATCTCATAGAGGAGAATCATTAGGTACAATTAAATCCTTCCTTGTATCAAGGGCAAAATTCAAACCTCAAAAGATTAAAGGTTTACATGTGGCAGACAAAGTTTTAATAATTTCAAAATAATGTTTAGTGAAGCATTTTATTATCTTGGGAAAAGAATAGAATTTCTTAAACAAGAACAGTGCTAATCTTAGAAGAAAAGTTTGTATAAATACAAATGCACTAAAGAATAAGTATTTATTAAGTGCATCCTTAAAAAATTAAAGGGTAAATTATAATCTGGGAGAAAATATTCACAACATAATTGATAGATTATTTTTAGAGAAAAGATGCTATCTTAAAAACAAAAATGAAGAAAAATATGATTGATAAATGGGAAAAATAAATGAATAGTCCATAAAAGTGAAAATAATGAATAAAAGTTTTTTAGGCTTATTTTTACAAGTGCAAACAGTTTAACTATCTGCATGCACATCAAAATACTTACTTAAAGGAATATATCCAAGATAAATTTGAATCCAGCAGCTCTTCACTGCCTATAATTAGTTGTGTGGGACTAAAACACTTTGTCAAGCATTAGGACAAAAAGTGGTCAAAATCTGAGCTGATAATTAGGACACTGGATTTTGCATTCTAAAAGAATGGTTACAAAATAAACTGGAGACAATGCAAAAGAAAGGAAGGGGAAGCAAAAGCAGTCACAACACTGGCAATAGCAGGGACTAAGTCTTGGGTGTTCTGACTTCTAAGTTTTCACCATACACAGGACTCTAAGAAATGGAACAAATTTTTTAAGATGATAACGAGTCATCCACAGGATCAGGATTCTAAGTCAAATCTATCCAATTCAGTAGAGACCTTGCTTTTTCACATGAAATGCTATTAGAGAACAGAAATATAATTCTCATTTTTTGGTGTATTTTGACTTAGTATCACCTTAATGACTCAGATTTAGAAGACTTTTCTTTTTAAGATTTCCAAAAAAGAATGCTTGACAAGTTAGCAAGCATGTATCTCATTAGCTCCTGGGAAATGTCAGATTCATTCACACATTCAGAGAGTTAATGATACATTTCTGGATGTTTTCTTATAAGTAACTATTTTCTACCTAATTATAGAATACCTAGACAGTTCTGTTCTTCTGTGAATTGTAGAAATTCAATCCTCTATTAATTTCAGAAAACATGTACTTTCTGTGAATGTGTGGAGAGTAATATATTGATATACATGAAATACTTATGAATACATAGAGAGTAACATGTAATATTTTTCAGTCTAGTGTTTTACTGTGTGTGTGTGTGTGCATGCTCAGTCCTATCCAACTCTGCAAACTTATGGACTGTAGCTCTCCAGGGTCCTCTGTCCATGGGATTCTTCAGACAAGAATACTGGAGGGGTTGCCATGCCTTCCTCCAGGGGACCTTCCTGACTCAAGGATTAAACCTGTGTCTCTTGCCTCTCCTCCATTGCGAGTGGATTCTATATCCACTGAGCCATATAGGAAGCCCATATAGCACTGTACATATACATATTATATGCATATTTTTCTGACAGTTGGAGAAGATATCTATGATAAAGTTTCATGACTGTAAATATTCCTCTTCTTAAAATTTTGATTAATATTTTACTTCCTAAGCATGTAAGAGACTATGGCAAAATATTAAGTTATCTATAACAATCCATCTGTCCCTCATCCACTATATAAATGAGTCAATTTTTAATCATAAAAACTCAATTTACCAATCCACTTTAAGTAGAAATCATCCCATATTCTTCTAAAGCTTTATTAAGATACAAGGTACACTGCTGATAAAATGCAAGGGGCTTCGGTTCAGTTCAGTTCAGTCACTAAGTTGTGTCCGACTCTTTGTGACCCGTGGACTACAGCACACCAGGCTTCCCTGTCCATCACCAACTCCCAGAGTTCACTCAGACCTCATGTCCATCAAGTCAGTGATGCCATCCAACCATCTCATCCTTTGTCATCCCCTTCTCCTCCCGCCTTCAATCTTTCCCAACATCAGTGTCTTTTCTAGGCAGTCAGTTCTTTGCAAAAGGTGGTCAAACTACTGAAGCTTCAGTTTCAGCATCGTTCCTTCCAATGATTATTCAGGACTGGTCTCCTTCAGAATGAACTGGTTGGATCTCCTTGCAGTCCAAGGGACTCTCAAGAGTCTTCTTCAACACCACAGTTCAAATGCATCAATTCTTCGGCGCTCAGCTTTCTTTATAGTCCAACTCTCACATCCATACATGACTACTGGAAAAACCATAGCCTTGACTAGACGGACCTTTGTTGCCAAAGACTTAAATTAAGCAAGAACTTAAATTAAATTGAAAGTTATTTAATATACACAGAACCACTTAAAAGCCCAAAGAGCCTAGGTACATGCAGCAGCTTTGTTCTGTGATTCCGTCCCCCCTCCCCTCTCCCCCCCCCTCCCCCCCC
>SJXQ01000348.1:0-11199 GCA_006408695.1 Aepyceros melampus | reverse complement strand
CACCACACTGGACATTTCAATCTGCAAAAGGGAAGAAAGCAAGACAACAGTAAGAAGTCTCCTTTGAAACAAGCACCCTTTACTTCTGTTCATATTTCATTGGTGAGAGCTTACCTGCAGAGCCATACCTGGCTACAAGTGTGAGGATGAGAAAAGTAGTTCATAGGTGTGCAGCCCAGAAAGTGTGCCCAGGAAGTAAGTAAAATCTTGTTTTGAAAGTAAGTAAAATATTGCTTGGAGTTACTACTTTATTTTAATAAATTGCATAAAAACCAGTAAGGATCAGAATTCATATTAGGGCTTTTTACAACTATTTCCCCCAGAGATACAGGCTCAAGAACCATGTGTTCTGCTTTACAAGTTTTCAAAGATGACTTTACCAACTGTGATGACGTTACAAGGGTCACCAACTTTTCAATTTTATGGGTCCATCCCGCCTGACCAGTAATCAATGTCACATAATTTAAGTTTATGTTATAATTTCTGCTTTATCTTAATTGAAGTTTAGGCTGAAGTATCAAGAAGTCCTCAAGTGAAATAATCATATTTTGTATCTTCACAGAAGCTAAGTGCAGCCAGGATGACTTGGGGAATGTATTTTGGGATAAATACCACAGCACTTTAAAAACTGAAATGCCACTATCATGCTAAAATGCACCAATAAAGGTCATCTAATAATTTGATTACATGTTATGCCTTACTTAACTATCTTCCCCCAAACACTCTTCCCTTATTTCATTCTTCTTTCTTACAATAGCTCAGTGTTGGACAATTCTCCAGCTTGACTATTCTCTTTTGCTGTGCTGTGCCTAGTCGCTCAGTTGAGTCCAACTCTTTGCAACCTCATAGACTGTAGCCCACCAAGTTTCTCTGTTCATGGGGATTCTCCAGGCAAGAATACTGAAGTGGGTTACCATGCCCTTCTTAGCAGATCTTCCCAACACATGGATTGAATCCATGTCTCCCATATTACAGGCAGGTCTTTATAATCTGAGCCACCAGGGAAGCAAGATTCAATTCTCTAAGTCACCTCTTTTTCATGATATCTTGCCCTCATTTTAGTAAGCTCTGTATCTCCTTAACTGCCTACTTTTTTTAATCTATGTTTTATAAAAGGTGAAAGTGAAAGTCACTCAGTTGTGTCCAACTCTTTGCAATCATGGAATTCTCTAGGCCAGAATACTGGAGTGGGTAGCCATTCCTTTCTCCAGGGAATCTTCCCAACCCTGGGATCAAACTCAGGTCTGCTGCACTGCAGGCAGATTTTTTACAAGCTGAGCCACCAGGAAAGCCCCTCTGTAGTTCTTAAATTTCCCTTCAAAGCTCTACTTATTATTTATAACTATCTGATTATATCTCCGCATTAAATGTCCATTCATCTATTTATTGGTTAAAGAACATGTGCACTCGTTTCTAGTTCAAGCTTGCCTTTGCTCATGATGTGTCCTTCTTTATTTTGCATAAAATCTTGTTTGCTTTGCTTTCTCTTTTTGTCAACATTCAACAAATGTGTTCAACACTTATGTCAAATGCTAAGAATAAAATACTCGTAAGAACTCAGTATTATATGAAGATTTTATCTGTTAAGCTTCAATACAGCTCTACATCTTTTTATGGAACTCATTCTTCAACCAAAGTTCTTTTCCTTAGTCATCTTTTAAGATCATCTTCCCATAAAGTTTCCCTGGTGGCTCAGATGATAAAGAATCTGCCTGCAAATGGAGGAGAGCTGGGTTTAGTCCCTGAGTTGGGAAGATGCCCTGGAGAAAGGAATGGCTACCCACTCTGATCCTCTTGCCTGGAGAATTCCATGGACAGAGAAGCCTGGTGGGCTACAGTTCCATCGGGTTGCAAAAGAGTCAGACATGACTGAGTGACTAACACTTTTCCATAAAGCCTACTGTGGAATACTAGGATTTATCTGACATCACTTCAGGTTTCTGCTATTTTGAATTCCATGCACTTCTTTTTTTTAAATTTAAATTTATTTATTTTAATTGGGGCTAATTACTTTACAATATTGTATTGGTTTTGCCATACATCAACATGAATCCACCATGGGTGTATATGTGCTCCCAATCCTGAACCCCTTTCTCACCTCCCTCCCCATACCATCCGGCTGGGTCGTCCCAGTGCACCAGCCCCAAGCATCCTGTATCCTGCATCGAACCTGGACTGGCGATTTGTTTCTTATATGATATTATACATGTTTCAATGCCATTCTCCCAAACCACCCCACCCTCGCCCTCTCCCACAGAGTGCAAAATACTGTTCTATACATCTGTGTCTCTTTTGCTGTCTCACATCTTCCCAACATCTGTCTCCATGGTAAGCAAGTCCATTCAGAATAAATACATTCAGAACCCTCTCAACATGTCTAAAAAGACATCAGTGGAGATTTCAAAGTGCTGCTGCTGCTGCTGCTAAGTCGCTTCAGTCGTGTCCAACTCTGTGTGACCCCATAGACGGCAGCCCATCAGGCTCCCCTGTCCCTGGGGCTCTCCAGGCAAGAACACTGGAGTGGGTTGCCATTTCCTTCTCCAATGCATGAGAGTGAAAAGTGAAAGTGAAGTCACTCAGTCTTGTCTGACTCTTAGCGACCCCATGGACTGCAGCCTACTAGGCTCCTCCGTTCATAGGATTTTCCAGGTGCTGGACTCAATTCATTTTATGTCACAATAAATGTCCACAATAACTTACACAATGTTAAGTACTGCATGTATGTTATGTATGTTAGAAATTGATATCTACAATTTCTGAAGTGGAGAGAACACTGCAGGAAAATTCAATCATAAGAGAAAAACAATTAATAGTACTGTTCTAAATTGCATTGTAGTTC
Organism: Aepyceros melampus; assembly: GCA_006408695.1. Classification (NCBI taxonomy): domain Eukaryota; kingdom Metazoa; phylum Chordata; class Mammalia; order Artiodactyla; family Bovidae; genus Aepyceros; species Aepyceros melampus. The sequence goes on along the minus strand of SJXQ01000348.1, from coordinate 8,360 downwards.
ATGAAAAATGCAAATACACTAAAACTTGAACAATGATTGTGTTGTGAAACCCCAGTTTCGAGACTTGTTTTTCTTTCTTCTATATTTTACCTCCAGTTTATTTATTCTCACCTAGGTGGTGTCTCATTATTGGTTTCATTTGTCTATTTGTTAGCTTTTTGTTTAATTCAAGGACTACATTTTCTTTACAAGATTTCTAGTATTTTGTTTGCCTGCTATTTTTATATAATATCATTTATTCTCACAGTTTCTAGTCCATTTCTCACTTGGAACAGTATAGACATGCTCTTTCATAGTCCTCTACTATCTTTAGTTCTTTGCCAATTATTTCATAGGTACTGTGAAAATTGTTTTTTGGTTTAACAGCCCTGGAATGAAAACTTTCTCTTTTTTTTTAACTATATATTAGTATTTATTTATTTATTTAAATTTTTATTTTTACTTTATTTTACTTTACAATACTGCATTGGTTTTGCCATACATTGACATGAATCCATCTCGGATGTACATGAGTTCCCAATCCTGAACACCCCCCCCCCACCTCCCATCTCATATCAGCTCTCTGGATCATCCCCGTGCACCAGTCCCAAGTACCCTGTATCCTGTATCGAACTTTCTATAAAAATTTTATTTATGCTTTGTAATTATATGGGTTATCTAAATTCAAAACACTTTAAAAATTAATTTTTGACATGGAATTTCTAATTCTCATTGATGATTTATAGGCATTTTGCTTCCTTGCTTCATATTTAAGACATTGCAATAAAAACCTATAGGATCATTTCAAAGATAAGGCAGTATTTCTTCAGTGTTGATTTAATGCAAAATGATTGGTTTCATTTCCCAGTAGCTGAATGTGATGGTCTATGGCATGGCCATTTTCTTACTGGAACTTAACTTGTGTACCACCTCTTGATGTCACCTGGAATGGTTAACCTTACTTCCTAGTTGCAGTTTTACTTTACCCTCTTTTAACTTGTAAGTTTGAATTGATTTTCCTTACATTTCTTGAGCTTAATTTGTAGTGTCTGACACTTTGTGACACTATGGACTGTAGCCCACCAGGCTCCTCTATTCTTAGGATTTCCCATCCTAGAATACTGGAGTGGGTTGCCATTTCCTTCTCCAGGGGATCTTTCCAATCCAGAGATTGAACCCGGGTCTCCTGGGTCTCCTGCATTGGCAGGAGGACTCTACCACTGAGCTCTGAGAAGTCCTCTGAACTTAATTATATGCAACTAGAATTTACATATTTTTCAATGGTGGACCCACCCCCATTAGTTCAGCCCACCATGTTGACAAGAGTCCTCTCCCTCCCATCTGACTGCATCCTTTTTCAAACAAATGACTATTTATTATGGTTCTCCTTTAAGGAGAAATCTATCCCTAATCCAAGATGGCTTTCTCTTACCCCCAGTCCTGGTCCCCTGATTCAGAAAATCTGAAATATATGTTTAAGAATAACACATTATACAATAGAGATACAGTAGCACTAGCCAGGACTTGGTTCTTAAAGAAGCACAGAACTTTTCAGGATGGGTGAGGGAGGGCATTCCAAGTCCTATCTTTTTAAAGACTACTCTGCGAGATAGCTCAGGTGCTTTATGACATTTTTGGAGATTAAACAATTAGGTCAAATAACCATACACATATAAACACAAACATTAGAGCACAAATACCTGGCTTCAGATGCACTGCCATATAAGTAACGGTAAGAGAGAAATTTTTTTTTTTTCTATATATAGCTCCTACCAAAGAATTGATGCTTTTGAACTGTGGTGTTGGAGAAGACTCTTGAGAGTCCCTTGGACTGCAAGGAGATCCAACCAGTCCATTCTGAAGGAGATCAATCCTGGGATTTCTTTGGAAGAAATGATGCTAAAGCTGAAACTCCAGTACTTTGGCCACCTGATGCGAAGAGTTGACTCATTGGAAAAGACTTTGATGCTGGGAGGGATTGGGGGCAGGAAAAGAAGGGGACGACCGAGGATGAGATGGCTGGATGGCATCACGGACTCAATGAATGCGAGTCTGAGTGAACTCTGGGAGTTGTTGATGGACAGGGAGGCCTAGCGTGCTGCAATTCATGGGGTCGCAAAGAGTCAGACACGACTGAGCGATTGAACTGAACTGAACTGATGGGAATATGATGTAATTTATTATTAAGAAATGTCAAATTCTCTTTCTGTTTCTTTATTAATCTTTCCAGGCTATATCACTAGGCATAGTGCTCTGAACTCATTTTTTTTTTTTTAACCCATCAATTGGTAACAAAAAGTTGGGATTTTCAAATTAACCATTTAATGCCCTTCTGGGTCAAACCAAAATGTGAGATCAAGTACCATCTTTCCATGGGGCATCTCTGGTAGCTTAGCTGGCAAAGAATCCTTCTGCATTGTAGGAGATCCTGGTTCGGTTCCTGAGCAGGGAAGATCCCCTGGAGAAGAAACAGGTTACCCACTCCAGTATTCTTGGGCTTGGTGGCTCAGTCAGTAAAGAATCTGCCTGCAGTGTGGCAGACTTGGGTTCAATCCCTGGATTGGGAAGATCCCCTGGAAGAGGCCATGGCAACCCACTCCAGTATTCTTATCTGGAGAATCCTCGTGGACAGAGGATCCTGGTGGGTAGCAGTCAATGGGTTCATAAAGAGTCAGACACAACTGAGCAACTAAGCACAGCACAGCACATCTTTCTATACAGCTTTTGGATACTCTAATGACAATAGATATTATGAATCAATAGATCTGGAGGGAAAATCAGCTTTTTTTTATTAACCCTGATCACATATGTAAAACTGGCAAGTTTGTCTTAATCAAGTTACTAGATTATGAAGCTTTAAAATAGGAAGAAAGTTTCCAACACACTGTTTTCTACAAGTCAGGTAATAATTTTTAAATCTGTTAATTAAATTTTAATTGTAGTAATGTTTGTTTGGGCTGCCCAGGTGACTCAGTGGTAGAGAATCTGCCTGCCAATACAGGAGATTCAGGTTAGATCCCTACTTGGGCAGATTCCCTGGAGAAGGAAACACCAACCTATTCCAGTATTCTTGCCTGGAAAACCCACGGAGAATACTGATAGACTACAGTTCATGGGGTCATAAAGAGGACTTAGAGACTAAACAGTGATTGTTTAGAGACACATCAACCCCACAGCACTGAGAATTAAAGCCCAACAGAGTGTTTTAGTATAAAAAATTCAGAGATTTTCACAGGTTAAACCAGACACATTTTCAATATCTCTTTATCTATTGGTAAATATCTATAAGTTCCATAGTTGATCTTAGAAAATATTATTTTTCCCACAATTTTATAAAGTACAAAAGCTTATTATTAGTGTTTCTGACCATAACTTGTAATTTTCTCTATCAGGATATGAAATAAATCATTATAGAGAAAGATAAAAAAGCTTATTTGCTGGTCATTTTTAAAAAACTATGCTTTACTATTTGAAGAAAAATACTTCATTGCATTAGAAACAAGCACTGTTTGACATCATTTTATGTCTTGTATGTGTTTGGGTAAAAATTCATGAAAATTAACCATTTAGAGAAAAAAATCCATAAATCTTTATTGCAATAAAAACATTACATTTAAGAAGAACAAATAATATTAGTAGTTATTTAATAGTCCCATAATTGGTGATATTAAGTTTGATCATTTAGTTAAGGTAGCATTTGACAGTTATTTCCACTGTAAAATTGTTTTTGCTTTTTTTTTCATTAGTTAGTGATCTGTGAAAAATAATTTTAGACACTTATATCCTAACATTTATAATATAAAGATTTCTCATTAACTTTTGACTTTTTTCCTAGTCAATCACTACTACTGTAGTGGTTAACTGTTGATTTTTTCTATTTCCATCATTTTTTTCTAAATTTTTAACCAGCATTCTATATAAATAAATTTTTCCTCCTTTTTTAATATTTTAATATCAATTGTCAATATTTGGTAACGATTTAGTGCGATACTTGAGTATAACATAGGTCAAGTATATACCTATAATCTAAAAATACATTTTTATCCAAAAATCTTCATATATTTTTCAAAAAGAACAATTTAATTATCTTTATAAAGATTTCTCTAAAAAGCATTTTTACATTAAATGTAATATAGTGAGGTTAATTTTTAAGAGACTATCATTGGACTAAATCTAAGGGTAAAATTAGGAAAACTTGTAACTGTCACTTTGATTCAAACCAGTAAAGGCAAGAATTGTTTTTATTGTTTCTTTCAAATTTATATGGGGCAAATAAATGGATGACATATTTGAAAAGAGATATAAAATAAACTTTAAAGAAGTAAAGATAAAAGACTTTCTTCACAGTAGATAAGAGCAAACAAGTATAAGAAAAGGACACTGTCATCTAAAGACTGGTGCTACAGGAAGATTTTAACATGAACTGAAATTGATATATAACATGAAATTTTTAAAAACATCGCTTCATTGAACAAAAGAAAACATTCCAGTATAATTTATTTATAAGCTAAATGAGTGTGTTTATTATATCCTAGCAAGAAATGACTGAGAAATATTTAAATTGATTGATATTTTAATTTACTAAAAGGAGCTAAAAATAAGATCATATACAAAAAGTACTTAGGATTTTATGTCAACTATACTTAAATTTTAAAAAGAACTTATAAAACATCAATACATTATACAAGTGCAATGTACAATTATTAATAATTTCCATCACGTGATTTCTGTACAATAGGCTTCAATAATTGAAGAGAAGTCAGTTATTTTTTCTAATATAAACATGTGATTTCTAGAAGGCTGTCTCACTACCATGAATTACAGAATCTCACAATTTTGGCTATATATATTTAACAATTTCAAAAGCTTTTGAACACTCTGAAATGATTGAATGTGTGAAATGTAACATATTTAACAAATATCTTTAACACTGGAATGATTATGAAGACATTGGGAGAAACCAAATCCTACTCCTTGATGTCGGGTGCACGAGAGAGTTCTAGTTTCACAAGGTCATAGTTAAGTAAATATGACAATTACAATGCATTCTTACATTTCAAAGATGGTTTCAATTTATTCACAAAACAGTTATATCATGATTGTGAACATAAGAGGTTATTTTACAGTATTCCTCCCAAATGATGTCTTATTTCAAGAGTAATAAGTTTCTCATTTATAAATGAGAAACCTTGAACTTTCATAGAAATTCCATGAAATTTTAGATAAATACAAATAGAAATCTACACCTAAGAAATTACCAGCACAAGAAATTACCAGCACAATTTGCAGCTTCCCTGGTAGCTCAGACAGTAAAGATCCACCTGCAATGTGGGAGAACTGGGTTCAATCCCTGGGTTGAGAAGATCCCCTGGAAGAAAGCATGGGAACCCACTCCAGTATTCCTGGAGAATCTCTGTGGCCAGAGGAGCCTGTTGGGCTACAGTCCATGGAGTTGTAAAGAGTCAGACACAACTGAGCGACTAAGCGCGCATATACACAATTTTTAAAATAACAATTTGAAAGAATACTGACACAGTAATTGATGGCACTTCCTATTAAGGACTGAAATATAGCTCAAAAAGAAGAGCTATGGATATAGGAGAGGCTATAGCCTTCATGAATTAAATTCTTGTTTTTCATCAATAATAATATTGTAATATTTGATCAAGTTTTTAACAAATATCTTTTTTGATCAGGTAAAATAACTTTTGTTTCATGAATGAGTGCCAAATTTTTATCAAACATTTCAATGCAACAACTGAGATCAACTTATTTGTTAAAATATATAAACACATTTTTATACTTTGTAATACTAAAACCCTTTTTCTATTGCTGGAACAAAACAAATTTAAATGTGATATAGTTTATATACATACATTGCAGGTTTCAATTTGGTAACACTGTATTCATGCTTTCTGCACTTACATGTATAAGTGAGTTTCTTCTACAGTTTTATTTTTTTGTGTTTTTCTTGTGCAGTTTTATAATTGAGGTCACAGAACTGGTAAAATATGTTGGGAGTTCTTTTTTCTTTTTTTTGATTCTCTGACAATCTTTTGTAAAATAAGGATTATTTCTTTCCTGAAAGGCTTAAGTCTTCTCCAAATATAAGTGTGTTAAATGTTAGTCACTCAGTCCAAACCTATTTGAGCTTTCTTTTCTAAAACTTTTTCTAGAAAGTTTTTTCTGGCCATTGATTCACAATTTTATATTAATGACTATATATTTAATAAATATTAGTTTAAATATTTGTTTCTAAAATATCATCTATATTACTCTTTTTCAAATATATTGTCATTAGTGTTTTCACAAGTCTGAAGATTTTTAAACAGCTTCTCTAATTTATCTTTTCTATTTTAATATTAATTTACCTTCTCTGTGTTTTTTTCCCTTTTCTTAATTTCCTAAGTAAAGTAAGTAAAGTCACTCAGTCGTGTCCGACTCTTTGTGACCCCATAGACTGCAGCCCACCAGGCTCCTCAGTCCATGAGATTCTCCAAGCAAGAATACTGGAGTGGGTTGCTGTTTCCTTCTCCAGGGGATCTTCCCGACCCAGGTATCAAACCCAGGTCTCCCGCATTGGAGGCAGACGCTTTAACCTCTGAGCCACCAGGGAAGTCTTAATTTCCTAGATTGTCCTAATAGATAGTCTTGTATTCTTACTCTTAAAGAATCAGTTTTTTGTTTCATTATCTATTTAGTGCCTTTCCTCATGACTTAGTTGTTTTATTCATGTCTGATTCTTAAGAATTTCTTTCTCCTACTTTTCTATTTATTCTGTATATTTTTCCTATTTTCTTGAGTGAAAAATTTTAATTAATGTAATTTCGTCCTTTTTTATCATTTAATTCATACACCCTCCATTATAATTTGTCTCTAATCACCACATTGACCACATCTGACAAGTTGTTATATTTATTACTTTCATTTTTATTCTGCTCTAAATAGCATGCAATTTTTCATGTGATTTCCTGTTTGCATGTCTGCATGCTAAGTTGCTTCAGTCATGTTTGACTCTCTGCAACCCTATGGACTGTAACCCACCAGACTCTTCTGTCTTGGGATTCTCCAAACAAGAATACTGAAGTATGTAGCCATCTCCTCTTCCATAGTATCTTCCTGAACCAGGGATGAAACCCTCATTTCTTACACCTCTTGCATTGGCAGGCAGGTTCTTTACTACTAGCACCACTTGGGAAGCCCAATTGCCTCTTTACTTCTAATCATTTACAAGTGTGCTTTATACTTTTCAGTTGGATGTTTGTTGTTTTCTGGGTTTGTTTGTTTGTTTTTAATGTTTAGATTGAATTGCACTGTGATTTCCATGATATCAGATTTTTTATTTTTAAAACTTCATCATACATTATTATCTATTTTAAATATATTCTATATGGCTTCCTTGATAGTTCATTTGGTAAAGAATCCACCACCAATGCAGGAGACCCCAGTTCAATTCCTGAGTTTGGAAGACCCGCTGGAGAAGGGATAGGCTGCCCACTCCAGTATCCTTGAGCTTCCCTTGTGGCTCAGCTGGTAAAGAATCTGCCTGCAATTAGGGAAACCTGAGTTCTATCCCTTGGTTGAGAAGATACCCTGGAGAAGAGAAAGACTACCCACTCCAGTATTCTGGCCTTGAGAATTCCATGGATTTTATAGTCCATGTGGTCACAAAGAGTCAAACATGACTGAGCAACTTTCACTTCATTTCACTTCACATGTCCTTGAAAAAAATTTATGTCCTTATTATATGTGTAAGGATCAACATCTACCTGTTAGATTGGATAGGTTAAAATTTTATTTTTAGTTTTTGTAGTATTTTGCTTTAAATATTTTAAAACTATGTTGTTATATACTTATGCATTAATGATGTCACCTATCTTTGGTGTATTGTTGAGGCTGTAGTTATGCTATTTATATAACATCCTTAGAATAATGTCATTCCATTTTGATTATGATTAATATTTTTAGATTAATGTTCTCTGTGTTTCTTTGTCTCATTTCTCTCTCTGGCATATCTATATATTCAGCCTTATGCTCCTGCATTTTATGTCTCTCCAAATAGTAGACAGTATTTTAAAATAAAATCTGATGGTCTTTGTTTGTAAGATAATCACATTCCATTTTCATGATAATGATAATATTTGGATTTATGTCTGCTCTCTGTGGATTTCTATTTATTATGTCATTTTAATTTTCTCCTTTCCTTTTTCTTATTGAAATGATGAATATGTCTTTAATTTTTCCTTTGCTAATTTTGAGCCTAATCAGTTCAGTTCAGTTCAGTCGCTCAGTCCTGTCCGAGTCTTTGCGACCCCATGAATCGCAGCACGCCAGGCCTCCCTGTCCATCACCAACTCCCGGAGTTCTCTCAGACTCACGTC
>SJXQ01000347.1:92747-128779 GCA_006408695.1 Aepyceros melampus | reverse complement strand
AGAAAAAATATCATATGACATCCTTTATATGTAGAATCAAAAAAAAATGATAGAATTGATCTTACAAAGCAGAAAGAGATTCACAGGTTTAAAAATAAATTAATGGCTCCCTGGGGGAATGAATAGTTAGGGAGTCGGAGATTGACATGTACACACTGCAATATTTAAAATAGATAATCAACAAGGACCTACTGTATAGCACATGAAACTGTTTAAAGTTATGTAGCAGTCTGGATAGGAGAGGGGTTAAAGAGAGAATGGATACATGTATATATAAGGCTGAGTCCTTTTTCTGTTCACTTGAAATTATCACAACACTGTTAATCAGCTATACTCCAGCACAAAATAAAAACTTTAAAACACATTAAAGTATATAAAGTCAAAGAATCAACTGTTCCATTTTTTAAATATTTCTATGTCTTCCTGTTTTCATGCAGAATTTAATGAGCACCAATTGTATGCAAGGCACTGGACCAGGAATAGATATATAAATACACCATACCCTAGTATCAAAAAACTTCATTTGACTTCTCTAAACTACAGAGTATGGCAAGAATGAAGGAGTTTGACTTCTGAGTGTAGGTCATAAAAGACATCACTGGTATATAAATAGAAGATATCAGAGTAGAAAGACTGTGATAACCTCTTACAAGCACATCAAAATTACAATTATTTACAGAATAACTGTTGATGAAAAAGACTAGAAGCTGCCAGAAAAGATCTTCTATAATTAAAATTATAAAGAAAGAACTACAACAAGATGGGTAGGAAGAATGGATTCAAAGTACAGTCATGAGTCATACCCCTAAGTAGGTGAAGAGAATAGAATTGCAGAGGTTCTTTGTAGGGAGAAAGGATTCTGAGGCCCACATTGGTTCTCCAGCCTTGGTGTCCTGTATTGAGATTGTTTGTCTTTGTCAGTTAGTGGGATTTACTTGTAGGTGTGCCAGAGTGTTACAGAAAATACAAATCCCACTTTTAAACAATGCACATGAAATCTCACATGCTCTGTGACCCAGAGCAGAAACAGTCATTTGAAAGGAATCTGAGTCAGGCATACTTGTTGATCTTGGAGAGCCTTCTACAGAGGTAGGAGGGAACTGGAGCTCACCCCAGGGATACAGACATTGTAGCAGCTGTTTTGGGTAGCTCATTCTACCATGTGGTCATTAGTGCTGAAAAGCATCATTTTGGAATCCTCCTTCTAGCTTATGAGCCTCAGGACCCCACCTAGAACCTGCCCACCAGCTTGTACACACCAGTATGGGCAGCCTCAGGACAATCAAACTAACTGAGCAGGGATATATCCCTGTCTATCAGCAGATAGGCTGCCTCCTGAGTCCACAGGCACCCATGGACACAGCTATACTTGTTAGAGGACCCAGGAGCTGCCCTCATACATGAATGAACAGACACTAGACATGGAACATCAGGGTCTTGCAAGTAAACAGCTTGGGCTCCAGCTGTATTTGCCAGTAGGCAGGTGCCAGCCCAAGAGTGTCCTGGTCTGCAGCCACACCCACAAGTGAGTCTGGTCTAGGCTTGGAAAAAGCCTCACCCACTGGTGAACAGACCCTAGCCCCAAGACAACTGTAGTCCTTCAATCTGCTGTGACAGGACCCAACTTGCTACTAGCAGGCTATTACCAGCTCCAGGACCTGATCTCTTGGACCTTGACTCAACCCACCAATTAGCCAGCACTGTCTATACTCAGGACCTTCCAGAGTTCCATAGCCAGCCATATGATGAACTGGTCCTACCAACCAATGGCTGGCAGCATCCACACAAGGCAGGGCTGGGCAGCCAAATTGGACTAGGGGCCAGGCATGTCTAGCAAACCATCCTCAGTAGACCTTCAACCTTCCACAACAGAAGGACCATGCAGCCCACATAGGAGGTATACCTAGAGCATATACCTCTAGTGACCCAAGCAGAGTGTGCCACTGAGACATACAGGACATCTCCTACAGGAGGCCACTTCTCCAGGTCAGCAAATGTAACCAGTCTATGAGATACTCATAAATAAAAAATTGGAAGTTAGGCAAAATGGGAAAACAAAGGAACATATTCCCAATGAAAAGACGTATTAAAACTCCCCCAAAAATAAATAAACTGGAGATAAGCAACCTACCCAAGAAACAGTTCAAGGTAGTGATCCTTAAAATGGCAAAAGAAGCAGGAAAAATGGATGAACAGAGGAAGTAAAGGTTTTCTAAAAGGGTGAGAAACTGCAAAGAACAACCAAACAGAAATGAGGAATACAGTGCTACAATGAAAAATTCACTAACAGAATCAAGAAAATACTAAATGATACCAAGAAACTGATGAGTGAGCTAAAAGATAGAGGAGTGAAAAATCACTGTAGCTGAATGGAAAAGAAGAAAAAGAAATGAGATGAGATTAAGAGCCCCCTGAAACAACATCAACTATTACAGTGGTCCCAGCATGGGAAGAAAGGGGCAGAGAACATATCTGAAGATATAATAGCTGAAAAACATCCTTAATCTGGGAAAGGAAACAAGCATCCAAGTCTAGGAAATCCACCAAAAGATGACTACGTAAGACACATTATAAATAAAATGGCCAAAATTAAAGACAGAGAAGAGTAAAGATAGCACTTTTAAAGCAGTAAATTATATAAAAGAGAACTCTAATAAGGCTATCAACTAACTTTTCAGGAGAAACATTGCAAGTTAGAAAGGAGTGGCATTATATATTTAGAATGATGAAAGGGAAAAGCCTACATCCAACAACATGGTGTGGCAAGGCTCTCATTCAGAGATGATGGAGAGATCAAAAGATTTACAGACAACTGAAAGCTAAAAGATATCAAAACTGTCAAATCAAAACTATCAAGTCAATGTTACAAAAAATGCTAAAGGGACTTATTTAAGCAAAATATAAGAGGCTGCAACTAGAAACATGAAAATTATGAAATAAAACACTCATTAGTAAAGGCTAATATATAGTAAAGGTAGTAAGTAAATCAACCATTTATAAAGCTAGCAGGAAGGTTAAAACAAAAACTAATAAAATCACCTATATCCAGAACTGGCAGTGAATGGATAAAATAAACAAATAGATGAAAAATACATAAATATCATGTACAAATAATCAGAAATATAAGAGAGAGAAAAAATTGGATTATTAAAATGCATTCAAAATTGAGATCAACAAGTTAAAACAGTTCAGCTCAGTTACTCATTCATGTCTGACTCTTTGTGACCCCATGGAATGCAGTATGCCAGGCTTCTCTGTCAATCATCAACCTCCAGAGTTTACTCAAATTCATGTTCACTGAGTAGGAGAGCCATCCAACCACTTCATCCTCTGTAGTCCCCTTCTTCTCCTGCCTTCAAACTTTCCCAGCATCAGGGTCTTTTCCAATGACTCAATTATTCTCATCAAGTGGCCAAAGTATTGTAGTTTTAGCTTCAACATCAGTTCTTCCAGTGAGTATTCAGGACTGATTTCATTTAGGATGGACTGGATGGATCTTTTTGCAGTCCAAGGGACTCTTAAGAGTCTTCTCCAACACCACCATTCAAAAGCATCAATTCTTCAGCGCTCAGCCTTCTTCACAGTCCAACTCTCACATCCATACATGACTACTGGAAAAACCATAGCTTTGACTAGATGGGCCTTTGTTGGAAAAGTAATGTCTCTGCTTTTTTAATATGCTGTCTAGGCTGGTCATAACTTTTTTTCCGAGGAGTAAGCATATTTGCTAACTGCAAAGAATGCTCAAACTACCACACAATTGCACTCATCTCACACGCTAGTAAAGCAATGCTCAAAGTTCTCCAAGCCAGGCTTCAGCAGTACGTGAACCATGAACTTCCAGGTGTTCAAGCTGGATTTAGAAAAGGCAGAGTATACACATGGCTGATTCACGTCAATGTATGGTGAAAACCACTACAATACTGTAAAGTAATTAGCTTCCAATTAAAATGATTAAATTAATTTTAAAAAATAGAAAAGGCACAGGAACCAGAGATCAAATTTACAACATCTTTTGGATCATCAAAAAAGCAAGAGAGTTCCAGAAAAATATCTACTTCTGCTTTATTGACTATGCCAAAGTCTCTGACTGTTTGGATCACAACAAACTGAAAAATTCTTAAGAGATGGAAGTAACAGACCTCCTGACCTGCCTCCTGAGCAATCTGTATACAAGTCAAGAAGCAACAATTAGAACTCGACATGGAACAACAGACTGGTTCCAAATTGGAATAAGAGTGTGTCAAGGCTGTATTTGTCACCCTGCTTATTTAGCTTATATGCAGAGTACATCAGGCTAAATTCTTGGCTGGATGAAGAGCAAGCTGGAATCAAGATTGTTGGGAGAAATATCAATAACCTCAGATATGTAGATGACACCACCCTTATGGCAGAAAGTGAAGAGGAACTAAAAAGCCTCTTGCTGAAAGTGAAAGAGGAGAGTGAAAAAGTTGGCTTAAAGCTCAACATTCAGAAAACGAAGATCATGGCATCCAGTCCCATCACTTCATGGGAAATAGATGGGGAAACAGTAGAAACAGTGTTAGACTTTATTTTTCTGGGCTCCAAAATCACTGCAGATGGTGACTGCAGCCATGAAATTAAAAGACACTGACTCCTTGGAAGAAAAGTTATGACCAAACTCAATAGCATATTCAAAAGCAGAGATATTACTTTGCCGACTAAGGTCCGTCTAGTCAAGGCTATGGTTTTCCAGTAGTCATGTATGGATGTGAGAGTTGGACTGTGAAGAAGGCTGAGCACAGAATAATTGATGCTTTTGAACTATGGTGTTGGAGAAGACNGACTCCTTGGAAGAAAAGTTATGACCAAACTCAATAGCATATTCAAAAGCAGAGATATTACTTTGCCGACTAAGGTCCGTCTAGTCAAGGCTATGGTTTTCCAGTAGTCATGTATGGATGTGAGAGTTGGACTGTGAAGAAGGCTGAGCACAGAATAATTGATGCTTTTGAACTATGGTGTTGGAGAAGACTCTTGAGAATCCCTTGGACTGCAAAGAGATCCAACCAATTTCTTTGGAAGGAATGATGCTGAAGCTGAAGCTCCAGTACTTTGGCCACCTCATGTGAAGAGTTGACTCACTGGAAAAGACTCTGATGCTGGGAGGGATTGGGGGCAGGAGGAGAAGGCGACAACCGAGGATGAGATGGCTGGATGGCATCATTGACTCCATGGGCGTGGGTCTGGGTGAACTCCAGGAGTTGGTGATGGACAGGGAGGCCTGGCGTGCTGCGATTCATGGGGTCGCAAAGAGTCGGACATGACTGAGCGACTGAACTGAACTGAAAGTCACTGCAGATGTTGACTGCAGCCATGAAATTAAAAGATGCTTGCTTCTTGAAAGAAAGTTAAAACAAGATGTGTGTATATATATATTATACAAATATGTATATATATATGAGTGTATATATATATATATAGTTATGTATACACTTTTGACAACCATAGTCCAAAAATCTATGATATGTAAATATATATAAATATGGGTTTCTCAGGTGGCTCAGTTGAAAAAATACACCTGAAAAGCAGGAGATGTGGGTTCAATCCCTGGGTCAGGAAGATCCTCTGGAGGAGGGCATGGCAACCCACTGTAGTATTCTTGCTTGGAGAATCCTATGGACAGAGGAGCTTGAACATGCCTGAAGTGACTGGGCACACACATATACACACAGAAAAGAAAGAATATGAAAGCATAACACTGAATATAGTCATCAAATTACAAGAGAAGATAACAAATGTGGGAAAGAAAAATAGAACTGTAAAAACAGCATTGCAAAATTAACAAAATGCCAACAAAAACATAATAATTGCCTCAAGTGTAAATGGACTAAATGCTCCAATCAAGATACATAGAGGTGCTAAATGAACATAAAAAGAAGTCCCACATATATGCTGCATACAAGAGATTCACTTCAGATCTTAAACATGCATAGACTGAAAATGGGAGACTAGGAAAAGGTATTCCACACAAATGAAAATCAAAAGAAACTCAGGGTAGCAATACATGTGCCAGATAACATTGACTTTAAAATGAAGATTTTTCCAAGATATAATGATAACCCTGTATGCAAGACAGCAGAAGAGACACAGATGCATAGAACAGTCTTTTGGACTCTGTGGGAGAGGGAGAGAGTGGGATAATTTGGGAGAATGGCATTCAAACATGTATAATATCACATATGAAACGAATCTCCAGTCCGGGTTCGATGCATGATACTGGATGCTTGGGGCTGGTGCACTGAGAGGACCCAGAAGGATGGTACGGGGAGGGAGGAGGGGGGGGGGTTCAGGATGGGAAACACGTGTATACCTGTGGCGAATACATGTTGATGTATGGCAAAACCAATAAAATATTGTAAAGTAATTAACCTCCAATTAAAATAAATAAATTTATATTTTAAAAATGACATTAGCTAATCTCAAGGAATACTCCAGTAAGAAGATTTAACAACTGCAAATGTATATGCACAAAACAAAGGAATATGTAAATACATAAAGTTAATATTAACAGACATAAAGGGAGAGAATGACATTAACACAATAATAGGAAGGGACTTTAACAACCCACTTACACCAAAGGGAAAGAGAGTGGTGACATAGCTATACCATTGGCTGATTGATGTTGATGTTTGACAAAAAAAAAAACAAAACACAGTATTGTAGAACAATTATTCTTCAATTAAAAATAAATAAATTTAACTTTTACCAAAGGAGAGAACAGCTAGAAATAAAATTATGAAATAACAGAGACCTTAAATGATATATTAATAATAAACCAGTTGGATTTAACACATTCCAACCCTAAATAGCAAAATTGACATTCTTTTCAACTGCACATGGAATATTCTCCACTATAGATTATATGATAGACCAAAAAATAAGTATCCATAAATCTTAAAATTGAAATTATATCATTTATTTTTCTGACCACAATGCTATAAGCCTAAAAACCAAGCAAAAGATTAAAAAAAAAAATTGGAAAAAACACAGACATGGCAAGGGTAAACCATTTATTACTAAACCAAATAACTCTTATAAAATGGTTGAAGAAACTGAAAATAATACCTGGAGAAAAATGAAAATGAAAACACAATGATCCAAAATCTATGGGATGTAGGAAAAACAGTTCTAAGAGGGAAGTTTATAGATAGGCACACTTATCTCATGAAGCAAGAAAAATCTCAAATAAACAACCTACCCTTAAATAGAAAAACCAATGAAATTAAGAGCTGGTCTGTTGAAAAAAAAAAAATTAGTAAACCTCTAGCTATGTTCTTCATGAAAAAATAAAAAAGACCAAGTCAATAAAATTCTTAAAAACACAAATTACAGCCAACGTCACAGAAATACAGAGGATCATAATAAATTACTACAAAAAACAAGATGCCAACAAAACAGATGACCTGGAAGAAGTGGATGAATTCCTAGAAATGTACAATCCCCCATGACTGAATGAGGAAGAAATTGAAAATATGAGCAGATTTATTTACAGTAATAAATTAAAAATGATGGTAATAAAATAAAACACACCCAGTAAACAAAAGTCTACAACCAGAGAAATTTAACCAAACATTTAGAGAAGAGGTATTACCTATCCTTCTCAAACTGTTTCAAAATTATCAGAAGGAAGACTTTTGAACTCATTCGACAAGGCCAGCATCACCATGATATCAAACTCAAAGATATCACACACACACACACACACAAAAAAAAACAACCTGACAGACTATATCCCAAATGAACACAGATGCAAAAATTCATAACAAAATACTAACAAACCAAATCCAACAATTTATTGAAAGGATAGTGGTATCCCACCATAATAAAGTGGGATTTTCCCCAGGGATACAAATTTTTTTTCTACTAATATCTGCAAATTAATCAATGTGATATACCATGTTAACAAACTGAAAAGCCATACAATAATCTCAAAAGATACAGAAAAAAATTTTAACAAAATTCAACATCCATTTTTAATAAAATCTCTCCAGAGAGTGAGCATAGGAAGAAACATATCTCAGCCTAATGAAAGCCATATACTGATTGTAAAAAGCTAAACACATTTCTGCCAAGATCAAAACATGACAATAATACTCACTCTTGTCACTGGTATTTAACATAATATTCAAATTCCTACCACAAAAATCAGACAAGAAGAAATGAAAGGAATCCAAACTGGAAGGAGAGAGGTTAAACTGTCACTGTTTGCACATGGTATGCTACTACATATAGAAAATCCTAAAGATGACACTAGAGAACTACTAGAACTCAGCAGTGAATACGGCAAAGTTGCAGGATAGAATATTAATATACAGAAATCTTTTGCATTTCTATATATTATCAATGAACTTTTAGAAAAAAATCAGGAAAAATTCCTTTTATAATAACACCAAAAAGAATACAATACTTAGGAATAAACCTTCCTAAGGAGATAAAAAATCTGGACTCAGAAAACTGTAACACATTGATGAAACAAACTGAAAATATAACAAACAAATGGAAAGTACATCATGTTCTTGCACTGAAAGAATTAATATTGTTAAAGTAACCATACTACTGAAAACAATCTAAAGATTCAATGAAGACCTAATGAAAATATTCATGGAATTTTTCACAGCACAAAATATATAACACTAAATTTTGTATGGAGGTGAAAATGTCCCAAATATCCATAGCAATCTTGAAAAAAAAAAAAAAGGATAGCTGGAGGTATCACACTCCATGACTTAGAGTATAATACAAAGCTCCAGTAATTAAAACATTATGGTACTGGTACAAAAACAAACACATAGATTAATGGAACAGAATCGAGAACCCAGAAATAAAAACACAAATTCATGGTCAGTTAATCAACAAAGGAGACAAGATTATACAATGGGGAAAACACAATCTCTTCAATAAATTGTTCTGGGAAAGCTGAATAGTAATATGTAAAACAATGAAAGTAGAACATTTCCTCACACCATTTTCAAAATTAAATTTGAAATGAATGAAATAATTAGATGTAAGAATTAAAACCATACAACTCCTAAAAAGAAACATTGGCAGAATACTCTTTGATATAAATTGCAGTGATTTTTTTGGATCTATTTCCTAAGACAAAAGAAATAAAAGCAAAAATAAGGATATGGGGCTTAGACTTAAAAGCTTCTGCACAGCAAAGGAATCCATGGGTAAATTGAGAAGGCAACCTACTGAGTGGAAGAAATTATTTGCAAATGATATGACTAATAAGGAGTTAATATCCAAAATATACAAACCACTCATTCAACTCAATATAAAAAAATCAAACTACCCAATTAAAACCTATACTGAAGACCTGAATAGGAAATGTATAGATGACTAATGGACTATGGACATATGCTCAACATCTCTAACAATCAGAAAAATGCAAAACAAAACCACAATGAGATATCATCTCACACCTATCAGAATAGTTAACATTAAAAAAAAAATTGTTTTGGTGAGAATGTGGAGAAAAGGGACCCCTAGTACACTGTTTCAGAGTAAAATCAGTAAACCCACTGTGGAAAACACATGAAGTTTCCTCAAAACCCAAAAGTGTATCTTCATATCATCCAAGAATTCCACTCCTGGCTATCTAATCAAAGAAAAGGAAAACATTAATTAGAAAATATAAATATACCTCAATGTTTATATCAGCCTTATTTACAATAGCCAGGATATGGAGGCAATTAAATGTCTATCAACAGATGAATGGATAATGAAGATGGAATGCTGTACAATGGAGTACTAGTTAAACATAGAAAATAATGAAAACTCACCTTTTGTAACAACATGGATGGACTTGGAGGGCATCATGCCAAATAAAATAAGTCAGACAAAGACAAATACTCTATATCACCATTTATATTTGGGTCCAAAACACAGAACAAATTAGTGAATATAACAGAAAGGAAACAGACTCAAAGAGAACAAACTGGTCATTACCAATAGGAGGTGTAATATCATGTTAGGCCTTTAAGAGGTACACACTACAATGTATAAAATAAATAAAATACCAGGCTATATTATACAGCATAGGGATTACAATCAATATTTTGTAATTAATCTCTAAAAATTTTGAATCACTGTCCTGTACATTTGGACCTAATATATTGTAAATCAATTATGTGAATAAGATAGATGTCCACTAAACTCATTGTGATAATCATTTCATGATATATGTAAGTCAAATCATCACACTGTTCACTGTGAAAAGCTATAACTCAATATAAATAAACAAATAAATATTTAAAAATAATTTCACAAAAAAGAAGCACTACTTTCTTGTCCAGAGGTTGATTTGAATTAGTTTTCTGAGGCTGGACCAGTCACTTTTCCCATGTCCTTCATTTACTAAACACTTTTTTATTGAAGTCTTCCTTGTGGACCATAAGCCAGAACATATGGGATAAACATACCTAATGCCAGCCTTCACTGGAGCTGATTTTATAGTGAACAAGACAGACACTAAAGAATTGACTGCAAACAGAAATAAATATACACAGTGATTACATAAAGTGTAATAAAGAAGCATTTTATGTGAAAAAATATTTACAACTTGGCCCCCTGATTTATTTCACCGGTCTTAGAAAACGTATATGAGAAAACAAAGTTTAAACTCATATCCATAGTAAGATAGAACATTATGTGCAAAGAACAAAAGGGGAAGTGCAACTGGCTTGAGGAACTTGAGTTTGGTTTGGTTGTAATGCAGTCCAAGAGGAGAAGGGTAAAGAGTAGAACTTAAGGAGTAGACGCAGCCCAAATCTTCTAAGTTCTTATAGATATGCTAAGAATTTTGAAATGTATCCTAAGTGAAATGAGGAAATTATCCCCCCCCAAAAAAAGTTAAGCAACAGAATGGCATAATTAGATTTGTATTTTTAAAAGTTACCTGAACTGTAGTATATACAGTGAGTTGGTGGAATATGATGCAGCAATTAGAAGAGACTAGATTGTAAACACTGAAATGTAGATACATCTCTAAATATCATAACACTGAATGAAAAAAGAAAAGATACAATGCACTCCATAGCAAAATAGCATTTATATAATGATGATTTGAGCAGAACACATAAATTTTGG
This sequence comes from Aepyceros melampus, assembly GCA_006408695.1. Classification (NCBI taxonomy): domain Eukaryota; kingdom Metazoa; phylum Chordata; class Mammalia; order Artiodactyla; family Bovidae; genus Aepyceros; species Aepyceros melampus. Next base: position 117,664 of record SJXQ01000347.1, on the reverse strand, counting down.
ATACATTTTAAACATCCTGTATGGTTTCTCTTGAAAGAATTCATAGAAATGGTGATAGGGAGAGGAGCTAAAAGAATAAATAACTGAGTAAAACAATACTGAGACTCACATAAACCACTCATTATAATAGGCTAGAAATTTATGGGTATGATTAACAGGAAATCCTATAACTGAGTTCCTCCTTTGGCATGCTAATAGGGAATAGTACCTGAGACAAATCTTAGTTGATTGGGGCTTCCCTGATAGCCTAGTTGGTAAAGAATCCTCCCGCAATGAAGGGAAACCTGGTTGGATTCCTGGGTTTGGAAAATCCACTGAAGAAAAGATAGGTTACCCATTCAAGTATTCTTGGGCTTTCCAGCCCCCTGATTTATTTCACCGGTCTTAGAAAACGTATATGAGAAAACAAAGTTTAAACTCATATCCATAGTAAGATAGAACATTATGTGCAAAGAACAAAAGGGGAAGTGCAACTGGCTTGAGGAACTTGAGTTTGGTTTGGTTGTAATGCAGTCCAAGAGGAGAAGGGTAAAGAGTAGAACTTAAGGAGTAGACGCAGCCCAAATCTTCTAAGTTCTTATAGATATGCTAAGAATTTTGAAATGTATCCTAAGTGAAATGAGGAAATTATCCCCCCCCAAAAAAAGTTAAGCAACATAATGGCATAATTAGATTTGTATTTTTAAAAGTTACCTGAACTGTAGTATATACAGTGAGTTGGTGGAATATGATGCAGCAATTAGAAGAGACTAGATTGTAAACACTGAAATGTAGATACATCTCTAAATATCATAACACTGAATGAAAAAAGAAAAGATACAATGCACTCCATAGCAAAATAGCATTTATATAATGATGATTTGAGCAGAACACATAAATTTTGGATACATTTTAAACATCCTGTATGGTTTCTCTTGAAAGAATTCATAGAAATGGTGATAGGGAGAGGAGCTAAAAGAATAAATAACTGAGTAAAACAATACTGAGACTCACATAAACCACTCATTATAATAGGCTAGAAATTTATGGGTATGATTAACAGGAAATCCTATAACTGAGTTCCTCCTTTGGCATGCTAATAGGGAATAGTACCTGAGACAAATCTTAGTTGATTGGGGCTTCCCTGATAGCCTAGTTGGTAAAGAATCCTCCCGCAATGAAGGGAAACCTGGTTGGATTCCTGGGTTTGGAAAATCCACTGAAGAAAAGATAGGTTACCCATTCAAGTATTCTTGGGCTTTCCCTGTGACTCGGCTGATAAAGAATCTGTCTGCAATGTGGGAAATCTGTGTTTTATCCCTGGGTTGGGAAGATCCCCTGGAGAAGGGAAAGGCTACCCACTGCAGTATTCTGGACTAGAGAATTTCATGGACTGTGTAGTCCATGGGTTCACAAAGAATCAGACACGACTGAGCGACGTTAACTTAATGGAAAAGTAAGATTTAAACAAAAAATATGAAAAGTGTTATTTTAGGAACATCATGAATAAAGTAAATATTTGCAAATTCCAGAAAATATTTGAGAATAGGGTTTCTGTTTAGTTTGCCTAGAATTTCAATATTAATAAGGGGGAGAAGAAAAACATTGAAAATAGGTTGAATGTAGATACTGATAACTTTGCATGCCCTAAGGAGCTGAACTTCTGTTTAGTGATAAATTACATATCATTGATTTATAAACAGAAAAATGATTGAAAACTTAGAAGGAATATATTAGATTTTAAAATAACATAAGGCAATTTGAATAGAAAGTGGATAGGGATAAATTGAAAATAGAGAAATCAGGTAAAAGATTCATATAGTAGTTTAGGAAAACGTAACTAGACAGAAAACTAACACAGAAGTCCAAAATAAAGATTATAAGGACATAACCATGCATTTTGAGGAATAATGGGAAAAATCAAAAGAGAGACTGTTTTAATACCATCATCAAACTTGGTTAAAAAGAGGAAGTATGGGGTGAGGAAAAGGACTAAGCTAAAGAATTCACTGATAACTCATGGAATCATTGATAACCAATGGAAATGAGATCTCTTTAAAAGAAAAGTAAATTAATATATGTAGATGGAAACTCTATTTTGCACATGTTGACTCTATAGTACTAAAAGAAAATTCAGGTAATTGTACTTAAAGGATAAGGGAACAGGATAAGAGTTAATGAACTAGAGATGGACAGAACAATTATGAGAGATTATAAAAGATAATTCATAAAATCTTTGGAATACAGCAAACACGGGTTTAAAATGGTGGTATCAATTTTGCTTTGTGCATTATAGTCATTTTATACATTTTAATCAGTTTATCCACTTAATAAATAAAGTTTGCTTTCATTCAGTTCAGTTCAGTTGCTCAGTCATGCCCGTCTCTTTGTGACCCCATGAATTACAGCACACCAGGCCTCCCTGTGTATCATCAACTCCCGGAGTTCACTCAGATTCACGTCCACTGAGTCAGTGATGCCATCCAGCCATCTCCTCCTCTGTCGGCCCCTTCTCCTCCTGCTCCCAATCCCTCCCAGCATCAGAATCTTTTCCAATGAGTCAACTCTTTGCATGAGATGACCAGAGTACTGGAGCTTCAGCTTTAGCATCATTCCTTCCAAAAAACACCCAGGGTTGATCTCCTTTAGAATGGACTGGTTGGATCTCCTTGCAGTCCAAGGGATTCTCAAGAGTCTTCTCCAACACCACAGTTCAAAAGCATCAATTCTTTGGTGCTCAGCTTTCTTCACAGTCCAACTCTCACATCCATACATGACCACTGGGAAAACCATAGCCTTGACTAAACGGACCTTAGTTGGCAAAGTAATGTCTCTGCTTTTGAATATGCTGTTGAGTTTGGTCATAACTTTCCTTCCAAGGAGTAAGCCTCTTTTAATTTCATGGTTGCAGTCACCATCTGCAGTGATTTTGGAGCCCCCCAAAAGAAAGTCTGACACTATTTCCATTGTTTCCCCATCTATTTCCCATGAAGTGATGGGACCAGATGCCATGATCTTCGTTTTCTGAATGTTGAGCTTTAAGCCAACTTTGTCACTCTCCTCTTTCACTTTCACCAAGAGGCTTTTTAGTTCCTCTTCACTTTCTACCATAAGGGTGGTGTCATCTGCATATCTGAGGTTATTGATATTTCTCCCGGCAATCTTTTTTCCAGCTTGTGTTTCTTCCAGTCCAGCGTGTCTCATGATGTACTCTGCGTATAAGATAAACAAGCAGAGTGACAATATACAGCCTTGACGTACTCCTTTTCCTATTTGGAAGCAGTCTGTTTTTGCATGTCCAGTTCTAACTTCCTGAACTAACTTCCTGACCTGCATACAGGTTTCTCAAGAGGCAGCTCAAGTGGTCTGGTATCCCATATCTTTCAGAATTTTCCACAGTTTATTGTGATCCACACAGTCAAAGGCTTTGACATTAGCGCCTATTAAATGCAGCACAATACCAGGAACTGAGAATGCAGGAGCGAAAAATAAAACAGTCACTCTCATAGTTGGAGGACTTTGCATTCAGTGTTTACTGAGCACCCCCTTCACTGTGCAAAATTCTGGACATGGGTAAATGAGTAAGATTTGCCCTGTGTTGTGTTATGGGAACAAGTAGAGTACTAGAGCCCTGGAGAGGAAAATGGCAACCTACTCCAGTGTTCTTGCCTGGAAAAATCCCATGGACAGCAGCATCTGGGAGGCTACAGTCCATGGAGTCACAGAGTCATTCATGACTTAACTGAACAACAACAACAAAGCATGATAGGGACATCTGGAGAAAGGAAGCTCTACATGGAGCAACAGGCTGGTTCAAAATTGGGAAAGGAGTATTTCAATGCTATATATTGTTACCTTGCTTATTCAACTTCTATGCAGAGTACATCACGCAAAATGCTGGGCTGGATGAAGCACAAACTGGACTCTAGATTGCCAGGAGAAATATCAACAACCTTATATATGCAGATAACATTATTCTTACGGCAGAAAGCAAAGAGGAAGTAAAGAGCCTCTTGATGAAAATGAAAGAGGAGAGTTGGGAAAAGTTGGCTTAAAGCTCAGCATTCAGAAAACTAAGATCATTGCATTTGGTCCCATCGCTTCATGACAAATATATGGGGAAACAATGGGAACAGTTGCAGACTTTATTTTCTTGGGCTCCAAAATCATTGTGGATGGTGACTGGAACCTTGAAATTAAAAGATGCTTCTTCCTTGGAGGTGCAGGGAAAGCTATAAAAAACCTAGGCAGTGTATTTAAAAGCAGAGACATCACTTTGCCGACAAATGTCCATATAGTCAAAGCTATGGTTTTTCCACAAGCTATGTATGGATGTGAGAGTTGGACCTAAAGTAGGCTGAGCACCAAAGAACTGATGGTTTTGAACTGTGGTATGGAGAAGGCTCTTGAGAGTCCCTTGGACTGCAAAGAGATGAAACCAGTCAATCCTAAAGGAAATCAACCCTGAATACTCATTGGAAATACTGATGCTGAAGCTGAAGCTCTAACTTCGGCCACCTGATGTGAAGAGCTGATTCATTGGCAAAGATGCTGATGCTGGGAATGACTGAGTACAGGAGCAGAAGGGGGCAACAGAGAATAGGTTGGTTGGATGGCATCATAGACTCAATGGACATGAGTTTGAGCAAACTCTGTAAGATGGTGAAGGACCAGGAAGCCTGGAGTGCTGTAGTCCATGGAGTCACAAAAAGTCATACATGACTGAGTGACTGAACAACAACAACAGATAATATTGGAGATGGACTGTGGGGAATGATTAATCCCTCTTTTTATATTTCCTTCACATTTAGGGCACCAGAGAGCACTTAGTTTCCTGTGCTACACAGTATGCTGTCTGTCATTTGTTGTGTCTTTTATACATATCCCACTCCTCTTCCCCCTTGGTATCCATACTTTTGTTCTTTCTGTTTGTATCTCTATTCCTACTTTGCAAATAAGATCATCTTTACCATTTTTTTTCTAGATTCCCTGCATATGTGTTAATATACAATATTTACTGTATTGTTTTTGTCTTACTTCATTCTGATGACAGTTTCTAGGTCCATACAAGTCTCTGAGAATTACTTAATTCCATTCCTTTTTATGGCTGAGTGAGTGAGTGAAGTCACTCAGTCATGTTCACCTCTTAGCAACCCCATGGACTGTAGCCTACTACGCTCCTCTGTCCGTGGGAATTTCCAGGCAAGAGTACTGGAATGGGTTTCCATTGCCTTCTCCTTTTATGGCTGAGTAATGTTGTATTGCAATGGGGTGGGGGTTACATGCAATTAACCCTGTTAGAAGGGCGTCCTCAGTGGTAAAGAATCTGCCTACCAATGCAGGAGACCTGGGTTCAATCCTCTGGTTTGGAAGATCTCCTAGAGAAGGAAATGGCAACCTACTCCAGCATTCTTGCTGAGAAATCCCCTGGATGAAGGATCCTGTCAAGTTACTGTCCATGGAGTCACAAAGAGTTGGACACAACTGAGAGACTAAGAACACACACACACACACACACACACACACACACACACAATGTTCCATTGTATATATGTACCACTTCTCAGGGGAAGAACAAAAGTATTCCTTGAGAATATTGATTTTTCAAGAGTACAAATGGTATGAGGTACTGTGTTTGCCAAACAAAATACATGATTTCTAACACATTATGACTAATTTGAGTAAATATAGTCTCTAAAAATAAGGAAACTGATTCAAAACAGGTTAAAACAATAGTCCTCTGTCAGTTAATTTTCAACAATATTATAAAGATTGGTAAACATTCCTCTTTGACAAAAAGCATTTCACTTTCTCAGACACTAATGAATATAAATACACGAGCAAAATTTTATTACTTAGCTTCATAGTATTTGATATTCATATTCCCTAAAGGATTTAAATTTTAGCTGAATTTAAAACTAACAGTCAACATTTAAGAATTAAATATCATTCTCCAAATTAAGTGTTTTAGTTTGAATACCATGTGTTGTTCTTCCTAAGAAAACAGGGATTTAATTTTCTAATATCTACTTTTTCCTATTTATCAGTGTTGGTAGCTTATCAAAGAGTCAAGGATACTCTGCTTTACTACCCATGCAAATAAGATCCAAATATGCTCAATAAGTTTCTAAAACTTAAATAAGTCATTAATTTGAAAAACATGAGAATTAATGCCAAGAAATTTGGAGTTGATGTCAAAGACATTTTAAAATTGCTCCCAATTAATCTTTGATTATTAATACTCAGAAAGTGCCTAAGGCAGATAATTTTAACTGTGAATCATAATTTACACAATAAGAACACAACTTGTCGTCTTCATAATTGTGTTTCTAGCATAATTTTGACTAAAAACTAACATTTCTTTACTTTAGAATATGACCATATTAGACAGCAAATGTGGCTCAAATTAAATATGCCAGTGAAGTATGCTTAATCATCCACTAGCGAAGTATGTTTAATCATCTCACTAAATACTTTAATCCTCTCCAACTTATATTATGTTTGTGAACAAAAGTAGTTTGTCCTCCTTCTCTACAAGGATGGTGTTTAAAAAAATTAATACACATTTAATTTAATTAATACACTCATTCTCTACATGTGCTGGGCAATTTTTTCCATTTATTTTTAAAAGTTTTAGCTGTATCTGTCCCCACGCCTCAAATGTTTAAAGATTATTTATCAATATCAAATTCCAGTTGATCATCCTTTAAATATACAGTGCATTTGGGTATTGAAACATGTCAGCAATCAATGAACTTGATAAGCTCATAATGTGTAAAATATATTTTATTTGAATTAAAAATTATATAATTACAATAGTGATTTGATCATTTACAATCCAAGTGTTTTACTTCTTTCATTTATAGATGAAAACAATCAGTTATATGTGTTACACACCTTCTCTTCTCCCAACTTTTTATAACCTCTCTTGTATCAGGCCCTCCATCCTACCACTCCACTAAAAATGCTCTTGTCTATACCAACAATATATTATTATACTAACAATGGCCTTCACCTTACTAAATCCACTGTTGAATTGTCAAGTCTCATCTTTCTTGATCTATCAGTGGCATATGATAGAGTTTATATTACCCTCTTTAAAATACGTTCTTCAATTCACTTATATTCTAAGTCTTTATATTTCCCTGAATTTTTTGTAATTGTCTGGCTGAGCCTTCCTCATCTCCCTGACTAACTTTTAAGATGCTGCTGCTGCTGCTAAGTTGCTTCAGTCGTGTCAGACTCTGTGCGACCCCATAGATGGCAGCCCAACAGGCTCCCCCATCCCTGGGATTCTCCAGGCAAGAACACTGGAGTGGGTGGCCATTTCTGTCTCTATAAGATGAAGCAGGTCTCTTCATTCTCAAATTTTGTTTGTTTGTTTCTCTCTATGTATTCACACCTTGGTTATTTTATTTACTCCATATACCTACATACGGGCTTCCAAGGGTGTCTCAGTGTGGGAAATAGTCTGCAATGCAGAAGACATAAATTTGATCCCTAGGTCATGTAATATGTAAAGTCACTCAGTCGTGTCCGACTCTTCAGGAAGATCCATTCTTACTGGGAAAATTCCATGGACTGAGGAGCCTGGCATGCTATAGTCCATAGGGTTGTGAAGAGTCAAACATGACTGAACACCCATACCTACATATACATAAATACATTTGATTATTTTCAGATTCATATTTCTATATTCTTGAGCTCCAAATGTATATATCAACTATGTATTTAACATCTCCACTTCCCTGTCTAGCAGAAGTCTCAAACTTACCATGTTCATAATAAGCTTTTGCTGTTTTCTTTTACCTTTCCTTCAAATAAAGCTTCTAGTTGTCTTCCTTGTCTGTAAAGGACAACTTGGTTCCTCTGTTTTGTCAGATAACTTCCTTGGAAGCATCACTGACACTAAGATTTTACTCAAATGCCATATCTAATCAATTTAAGAACTACACCCACTTAAAAAAAAAAATACAAAACCTGACCTTTTCTTATCTCCTCTATTTCTACATATCTGATACAAAATGGGGAGAAGGCAATGGCAACCCACTCCAGTATTCTCGCCTGGAAAATCCCATGGATGGAGGAGCCTGGTAGGCTGCAGTCCATGGGGTCGCTAAGAGTCGAACACAACTGAGCTACTTCACTTTCACTTTTCACTTTCATGCATTGGAGAAGGAAATGGCAACCCACTCCTGTGTTCTTGCCTGGAGAATCCCAGGAACAGCAGAGCCTGGTGGGCTGCCGTCTGTGGGGTCGCACAGAGTCGGACACGACTGAAGTGACTTAGCAGCAGCAGATACAAAATGGAACCATGTTTCTTCAGGATATTTGTAATTTGTTTCACTCCATTTTCTTCTTCATCCTCTATTTTGTTCTGCTTTCAAATCAGTTAAGCTCAGTTCAGCTTATTTCAGTTACTCAATTGTGTCTGACTCTCTACAACCACATGAACAGCAGCACGCCAGGCCTCCCTGTCCATACCAACTCCCAGAGTCCATGCAAACCCAGGCCCATTGAGTCAGTGATGCCATCCAACCATCTCATCCTCTGTCGTCCCCTTCTCCTCCTGCCCTCAATCTTTCCCAGCATCAGGGTCTTTTCAAAAAGAGTCAGCTCATCTCATCAGGTGTCCAAAGTATTGGAGTTTCAGCTTTAACATCAGTTCTTCCAATGAACACCGAAGACTGATCTCCTTTAGGATGGACTGGTTGAATCTCCTTGCAGTCCAAGGCATATCAAGAGTCTTCTGCAACACCACTGTTCAAAAGCATGAATTCCTTGGTACTCAGCTTTCTTTATAGTCCAACTCTCACATTCATACATGACCACTGGAAAAACGATAGCCTTGACTAGATGGCATGTGTTGACAAAATAATGTCTCTGCTTCTTAATATGCTGTCTAGGTTGGTCAAAACTTTCCTTCCAAGGAGTAAGCATCTTTTAATTTTTAATTGCAGATGGCTGCAATCACCATCCTCATTGATTTTGGAGCTCCCCAAAATAAAGTCATTCTTCTAAAATTAGTCAGATGATGCGGCTGATCCATTTAAAAACCTCAAGTGACTCCAGAGTTTGTTCAGTTAAATTAAGGCCCATGCAGTGATCTCAACTTCTCCCACTCTCCCTCAATTTCACTATTCTCCAGCTTCACTCCAGGCTCTCTCCCACCAGATATACACTGTGTATTGGCTCTCCCCCTTCTGCCTGGAATACCTTCCCTAAGATATCAACATGCTCTACTCTTTACTTTTTTCAGGTCTTTGCTCAATGTCTGGCTGGACCAGAGTCAAGATACTGCTGCCATCAGTAGCTAAAGAGGTAAGGACAGATTTTAATCAGTAATATACTATTATAATAGAGAATGGAGTGCAGTGTGAACTGAACTCAGCTTTGATTTGTATAGAGCTGACTGAGCACTTCAAAAACAGAATGGGGGCAGAGATGGTGGTGGGGCTAGAGGAACCTCAATAGAGTCAGGGAAGTTAAAATTTACAAGAAATTGAAGGAAGCCACAGTCCATGTGAAACTCATCCGTGTTAGCTAACTGACACTTACAGAGCATAGGCTCCCACCCTGTCTCTCACAAAGACTGGAAAGCAGGGTCACATTCTTCAGGTTGGAAGGAATAGTACATTTTTTTTTGTAACCATGAGTTTTCTTATGCAAGCACTTGAAGAGAGGCTAGAGTCACCCAAGGGATGAGGCCTTGAGAATATTAGTAGCTATGTTAGTGTTTCATTTAAGCCTTTAGAGGCCAAGGTCGGGGCTGAGTCAAAAAGGGGGCTCAGAGGAACCTAGCTAAAGGTTGGTGAATAAGATAATTTCACTATCAGTACTCTTTTTAGCCTAGGGATGATTATTATCCATTACTGAAGCAGGATACTTCTAAATATTCTAATCCCTAAAATGTCTACCTGGAAACTCTCTCAAGGAATGGGAAATCACTGGACTCACCTCTTTTTTTTTAGCCACTCATGGATCACTGTCCTCAAGTTTCAGATGTCCTGTCTTGAAATTATTATTTTGTATACTGTGCTTTTGTGTATGTTTCATGGGAGAGACTAAATTCAGTTTCAGTTATTCTATCTTTACTCATTCTTCTTAAATCTCCTCCAGGTGATATTATTATAACTGCTTCCTCATTCTCTTGATTTCGTATTTGAGTGATATATTTTTCCACCATTTTCTTTTTTTCATTCCTGTACATCTACATATTTAAAATTGGTTTCTTGTAGACAGTGTAGAGCAGTTACATATTTTCCCCTAATCTTACAATCATTGCCATTTAATGGCATGTTAAACTTTGTTGGCATTTTTGAATATCTATTTATCAGTTTTTTTCTGGTCATTTCTATTTACTCCATGAATTCTGTGTACTTGTTAATTTTTTTTTCTGCCTGGTTTTGAATTGGTGAATTTTTATTCAGTGATTTCATTTCATCTCTATTATAGGATTATTAGTTATACCACTGCTTAAATTTTTTGGTTATTGCCCTAGGAATTACAATATGCATCTTTAGTGTTTACTGCCTAACTTTAAAAAGACATTGTACTCCTTATTCACACTATAGGAAACTGACATTTTTAATTTCTATCTCTGAATGTTTCATGGTGTTATCATATCATTTTTATTTACATTCATTAAAAACACTTTACTATTGTACTATTTACAGTTTAAAAAATTAAATATTATTTCAAGAAATTAATGAGAGGAAAAATATCTTTTATATTTACCTTCATTTTAATCACTTTAAAAATCTTAATTCCTTGTGTAGATCTGAATACCTGATATCCGATTTCTTCTGCCTGAATAATGGATTTTTACATATACATTATGCAAACCTGCTGAAAAATCTGTTAGATATATCTGTCAGAAAAATATGCATTTCAGTTTCATTTAAAATAACTAATATACTTTATTTTTTATAACAGTTATATATTTCAAAAACAGTTGCAAAGATACTACAATAAGTTCTTATAATCTCACACCTGGTTTCTTCTTAACATATTAATTAGTGTAACATATTTGGTACAACTAAGAACCAAATATCAATGCAATATTACTAGATAAATTCCATGGTTTATTCATATTGTCTTAATTTTTACCTAGTCTCTTTTTCTGTTTCAGAATTCAAAGTAGAATATCCAAAATATCACATTGCATTTAGTTGTCATGCCTCCTTGGTTATGACTTGCTTTTCCCATATTTTCTTTCGTTTGATCACCTTGAAAGTTTGAAGGAATACTTTTTTTTTTTTTTTGCTTCTGTAAGATGTAAAAGACTTTTATTTAATAATAAGGACATACATATGAAGTATATATTACATATTTTTATTTAAGATTATGTGTATATACGGAGAAAGCAATGGCACCCCACCCCAGTACTCCTGCCTGGAAAATCCTATGGACGGAGGAGCCTAGTGGGCTGCAGTCCTTGGGGTCTCTAAGAGTCGGACACAACTGAGTGACTTCACTTGCACTTTTCACTTTCCTGCATTGGAGAAGGAAATGGCAACCCACTCCAGTGTTCTTGCCTGGAGAATCCNGAGACTGATGCACGGGGATAATCCACAGAGAGGGTGTGGGGCGGGAGGGTGGAGGAGGGGGTCGGGATTGGGAGTTCATGTACACTCATGGCTAATTCATGTCAATGTGTAACAAAACGAATACAGTATTGTAAAGCAAAACAAACTAAAAAATAAAAATTAATTTAAAAAAAAAAATGTCTTGATTCACCCCACAACTATGGAGATAGGGTGGCTAATAAAAGGCAATGAGCAAGGGAAGTGGTTTCCAAACTAAGCTGACAATGCTGCTGTCTCAAATTTACGTTTGCTGCTAAATATCTGGAATTTCAGCTGTATTTTTTAGAGTGTCAGTAAATTTTACCTCAACATTTACTAATGTATCCTTAACGTTTTATTCCATGACAAGGAAAGAAAAATAAAATCTAAGTATGGATAGCAACAAATTAATACTCTCAAAGAGTAAACTCTGAGTTAGAACAGAAGGCATCAGATTTTATGAAATGTATGTTAGGTAACAATGTGTATAATGATAGTTTTCACTTGCTTATTGATGAAGAATACACATCTTGCTATTTTCTAGGTAACATAGAAATTAAATTCCATTAGAAAAGAAGTTTAGTTAACTGATTCTTCTGAGTTCTTGCTAAAGTTATAACCATAACTTTCAACTCTCTCAGACACAAAGGAAAATAATTCCAAGAAACAGGAAATTATTAATGGTGCTCTAGATTAAAAGCTTCTTTGTTTTTATATGTTCCACTTAAGAAATTGCTAACCTGAATTGAATTGAATATATTCAATCTGAAATATTTTTCTATACTTAAGATTATCATCTATAAGTCAATGCAAGCATTGAGCACACCATCAACATTCCTTTTGCCTCAGTCACATTTTTATTTTCTGAAATCTCAAAGATCATAAATGTATGCAGTTAGATCAGGTTAATGCAGTATACCTGTTTCATTAAACAATCTTCTATTTTAATCTTAGAGTTAGGGGAGAGGAAACACAGAGGGAGATAACTGGGGAAGGTTACCTGTCAATTTTTGGTTGATGATAGTGTTGTATAGCTCAACTGATGTCTAATTGCTTCTAAACTCCATCTTCATTAATTATTGAAAACAAACCATAAAATAATAATGAGCATGAGCTTTAAAACAAATGAGAATTAAATAACATAACCATTCACGTTAGGCTCTGCTTGCTGCTGTTGTTCAGTCTCTCAGCGGTGTCCGACTCTGTGACCCCATGAACTGAAGCATGCCAGGCTTTCTTGCCCTTCACCATCTCCCAGAGTTTGATAAAACTCATGGTCATTGAGTCTGTGATGCCATCCAACCATCTCATTCTCTGCTGTCCCCTTCTCCTCCTGCCTGCAGTCTTTCCCAGCATCAGGGTCTTTTCCAATTAGTCAGCACTTTGTATCAGGTGGCCAAAGTATTGGAGTTTCAGCTTCAGCATCAGTCCTTCCAATGAATATTCAGAGTTGATTTCCCTTAGGATTGACTGATTTGACTTTCTTGATGTCCAAGGGACTCTCAAGAGTCTTCTCCAGCACACAGTTCAAAAGCATCATTTATTCAGTGCTCAGCCTTCTTTATGGTCCAGTTCTCACATCCATACATAACTACTGGAAAAACTATACTTTTGACTGTATAAAACTTTGTCATCAAATTAATGTCTCTGCTTTTTAATATGCTGTCTAAGCTTGCCATGGCTTTTTTCCAAGGAGTAAGCATCTTTTAATTTCATGGCTGAGATCACCATCTGCAGTGATTTTGAAGCCCAAGAAAGCAAAGACTGTCACTGTTTACATTGTTTACCCTTCTATTTGCCATGAAGTGATGGGACTAAATGCCATGATCTTAGTTTTTTGAGTGTTGAGTTTTAAGCCAGCTTTTTTACTCTCCTCTTTCACTTTCATCAGGAAGCTCTTTAGTTCCTCTTTGCTTTCTGTCATAAGGGCATATCTAAGTTTATTGATATTTCACCCAGCAATCTTGATTCCAGCTTGTGATCCATCCAGCCTGGCATTCCATATGATGTACTCTGCATGTAAATAAAATAAGCAGGGTGAAAATATACAGCCCTGATGTACTCCTTTCCCAATTTTGAACCAGACCATTTTTCCATTTTCATTTCTAACTGATACTTCTTGACCTCCTACAGGTCTCTCAGGAGACAGGTAAGGTGGTCTGGTATTCCCATCTCTTTAAGAATTTTCCACAGTTTGTTGTGATGCACATAGTCAAAGCTTTTAGTGAAGTCAATGAAGCAGAAGTAAAAAAAAAATTCTGGAATTCTCTTGCTTTTTTGTATATGATCCAATGGATTCTTACAATTTGATCTTTGGTTCCTCTGCCTTTTCTAAATACAGTTTGTGCATCTGGAAGTTTTCAGTTCATGTACTATTGAAGCCTAGCTTGAAGGATTTTGAGCATTACCTTGCTAGCATGTGAAATGAGCTCAATTTTGTGGTACTTTGAACATTCTTTGGCATTGCCTTTCTTTGGGATTGAAATGAAATCTGACTTTTTCCAGGCTCTGCTACTGGAAAAAAAAAAAAACAAACCTTTAATCCTGGTGGTGATTAAAATTTTGGAAAAAATAGAATGGCATAGAACTTGAGTGGTAATTTTTGATAAATTAATTCAGAAAATATTTTCTCATTGCTTCAGTAGTTATTGTGGTAGGAATAGTTGTCCCTCAAAGATGTTCATATCCTCATTCCCAATACTTGTGAATATGTTACAAATCCTGACAAAGGAAATTTAAGGTTGCTAATCAATGATCTTAAATAAGGAATCATCTTCAACTATATAGGTGGGCCCAATACTTTCACAACACATTGGTATTAAACTTGAAATTTTCCCTTTTTTTTTCATTCAAAAGAATATCCTTTTTATTTTTGGTGTTTTCCCCAACCACCTCATAAAATGTATTTTTATCATGACAATCGTTTATTGAATTCCTAAAGTGCTATTAGAGGAGACACTTTTCTGTGTTATGTTTATATAGCAGCAAGCAAAGTCATCTAATATAAACTTGGGAATAATGATGTGTGGGATCTCTTGACATGTTGGGGTGTGTGACTCTGTCCAACCTGTGATTCTCTGAAGAGTTATTAGAGGATGAGACATAAGGCCTGAAAGACCAATAAAGGGTGTACAGTGAGATACACTGAATATGAGAAAGATTATATAAATTATTTTAGATATTATTAAAGATATGTCATTTTTTTAAGACACCCTACATCAGTTTAGTAAAGGCTAGTTTAGTAAAGGCTAGTAAAGTTATTCTAGTAGTCATGTATGGATGTGAGAGTTGGACTATGAAGAAAGCTGAACACCAAAGAATTGATGCTTTTGAGCTGTGGTATTGAAGAAGACTCTTGAGAATCCCTTGGACTGCAAGGAAATCCAACCAGTCCATCCTAAAGGAGATCAGTCCTGGGTGTTCACTGGAAGGCCTGATGTTGAAGCTGAAACTCCAATAGTTTGGCCACCTGATGCAAAGAGCTGACTCATTGGAAAAGACCCTGATGCTGGGAAAGATTGAAGGCAGGAGGAGAAGGGGATGACAGAGAATGAGATGGTTGAATGGCATCACCGACTCAGTGGACATGGGTTTGGGTGGATTCCCGGAGTTCATAATGGACAGGGAGGCCTGGCGTGCTGCAGTGCATGGGGCCGCAGAGTAGGACATGACTGACCGACTGAACTGAACTGACATCTGGATAGGCTGAAAAGGCCAAGGAAGCTAAGCAACTCATAATAATTTAAGAGTCCACATAAGCAAAGATGTCCAAAAACATGGGATGTGCAGAGATTGAGAGTCTCATTGATCTTAGGAAAACTGCCAACCTATAGCTGCCCTGTATCATTTGAGGACATGGATCTAAAAGTCAAAACAGATGAGATATTATTTTCTTATTGCAGTATAAATACTTTAAAACATTGTGTTAGATTCAGCAAAGGGGATCAGCTATATAAAACAAATATCTTCTCTCTCCTAAACCTCCCTCCCTCTCCCCTACATCCACTCTTCTAAGTCATCTCATAGCACTGTGCTGAGTTCCTTGTTCTATACAGTCAGATGAGGTAGTCTTAAACAAGAGTCTTTGCACCCAGGAAGCTCCTATTTTGATTAGTTTCGATAAATATTCTGATTTCCGTATGTGTTTTAATTTCTAAAATTTCCTAAAATTTTTTAATCATCCAACTTGTTCTGATTAATCTAAGGAGGTATTTTTTTATATGTAGACTGAATAATTGTGATGGTGGCAACATATACTCAGCTAACTATCTGGGAAAACATAGTAGAATTGAGGTAGTTAGAAATAATGAAAATTTTCTAATGCAACTTGTTTGCCAGCAGGAGTATTTTCCTCTCAATTACCAGTGAGCTATATTAAAAGTAATTCATTTCTTTACTTAAACAAGTTTATAGATGTAGCCATAAAAAAGAAATTATGAAACATTTTTCATGAAAATATAGTGAGTATACTATGATAAAGACAATACAATTCCAATTTGCCTTATAGTTTAGTTGTTAAACTTTTACCACTGGGAAATGTGTTCTTATTTTTTGATGATGTTAAAAGTTTTGTAAGATCAATCTGGCAGCTCCAGGAAAGTCATACATTCAACTAGAACAGAGTTAGAATGATGAACTTTTTATAGAAATACAGGAAGAAGACTAGTATCTGAATCAATGTGGCTATAGTTCAACAGGAAATAGGAACAGATTCTTTGAAAGCAGAATTAATGCTAATTATTTAGCTAATAGTTCACACTCATAGCTGAATCTGCAAAATGCAAGGAGTGGTTATTGAAAGAGTTCATCAAAGACACAACAGTAGTTATTTCTATTTAAGTGGAAGAGGTTTTTTTGTTTGTTTGTTTTTTAAGAGCAACAAAAATGTTTCCTAACACTGGCTTTTGAGTTCATTTTCTCTTCTGCCAAAATATGCACTGGATACATTTAGTAAAAATTAATCTCTTGCCTATATTTGCTTACTTTCCAAATAATGAAGTAATTTTAATTAGGTAGTATAATCACCATAACAGTTGCTGTATGTTAGAATTACATAGCTCTCAGCACTCCAGATTATTTCATACGTTCCCATTAGTCTTACCTTGTGCTGGATCATAGCAAACCTGACAATTATTTTTGAATATAATAGAGAATTACAAATGTATTTTAATATAAATTTCTTTATTTTAATTGAGGTTAATTATTTTACAATATTGTATTGGTTTTGCCATACATCAACATGAATCCACCACAGGTATACACGTGTTCCCCATCCTGAACCCCCTTCCCTCCTCCCTCCCCATACCATCCATCTGGGTCATCTCAGTGCACCAGCCCCAATCATCCAGTATCATGCATCAAACCTGGACTGCACATATTGAGAACTTTTGTTCTAATCATAGGTTTAATGTTGTAACTGAAAACATACAATTTACCTACCTTTCCTCATGACAATTTATCACTTCATTTTGTCTGAACTTGACCTTTGACATTACTAGTTGTAAAATAAGGCAATACTTTTTCTCTGATCTAGAGAAAATACCACAGAAAGAATTTAAGATTTTTAATGAACTGAACATAACATTTTTACCCAAAATACTGTAAAGGGATACAATTACTTATTCTTGTCTTTTATTTTTTTCTGTTGTAACTGCTGGAAATAGTCACATTCACAATGAAATAAAATTGGATAATTATTTTTTGAAGATTTACAAAAAATCCTCACCAGTTTATCCTAAAGAGGAATGTGGTCTACAGAATATACATTTCAAGGCATCATTTTAAATGTCAAGATGCTAATGTTATTTTTTTAAATATAAATTTATTTATTTTAATTGGAGGTTAATTACTTTATTGTATTGGTTATAAGCTGTATGATTACTTATACTGGCTACCAGGTAGAAGTTTTACTCTTCAGAAACCACCTCAAGAGCTTACTTGTAGGATGCAAGACTGTTGTCTCCTGGGAACACACTACAAAGCCTAAAGGTAAAGGCTGAAACTATTTTCCCAAGGGATATGTATGAGAGCTAAAATTTTCTTTTTCTGTCAAATCCTTCCCAAGTTCTGAGACACAAAATAGAAAAACAAAACCATAGAAAATGGTTTATTATGCTTCTCTTTTTTCCATCAATCTATACAATATTTGTTTGTTTGTTTTTTTTTCTGGAGTGGAAACCAAATTAAAAACATTTTAAGGGGAAAATGATATTCAAGATGGAAATTTTATGTGAATGCTTTAATATAAATAGCAAAGAATAGTATAAGAATTTTGCCTGTTAATACCAGTATCCACAAGTTGATGTCCTACTCCCAACTACTCTTTAGAGCCACATTTACAAACATTTAAGGGTTCTCAGATTCAGATCCAAAGCAAATAAATTTAGCACTAGATGATTCACTTACAAAAATATCCATCTGCCTCTGAAAATGTTTTTGATTTGGATATCTTTCATAAGGCAGTCATACTAAGTCAATGGTAAAAAACCAATTTGGTTGAGTGGATGTGACCTGAGGAATTCCTCAGAAGTTCAATCGACTAAATAAATGTAAATACTAAATAATAGCCTCAGAGGTGAAGGTCATTGAAATAATCACTATTTCTTCACTTATATAGACTTATAAATACATTTAGTGTTATTGTGATGTTTCTGTTCAAATAAATTCAGATCTTCAGTTATTTTAACTATTAATGATTTACATTCTTCCAGTGATTCCTATACAATTCATTTTCCTACCTACCTTCATGCTATGCTATTATAGCATTCAGCAGCTAACTTTATTTTTTCAATAATACTTCCTCTGCTCACATCCCATCCAGAGGAGACATGTGATAAGAAGCTGCTATGTTCTGGTGGATGCTGACTTCCTGGCTTGCATTTGCCACCTGAGAGCTGTGTATGACCTTTCTTAATCTCAGTTGCCTTGTTCAATTGGTTATACTGACATTTTTTTAAAATTTACTTTATTTTACTTTACAATACTGTATTGGTTTTGCCATGCATCAACATGAATCCTTCAGAATGGGAAAAAATAATAGCAAATGAAGCAACTGACAAACAACTAATCTCAAAAATATACGAGCAACTCATGCAGCTCAATTCCAGAAAAATAAACTACTCAATCAAAAAATGGGCCAAAGAACTAAATAGACATTTCTCCAAAGAAGACATACAGATGGCTATACTGACATTTCACAGAGATTTTATGAAAGCCACAAGAGGCTGTACTTTGGAAATGCTTTTTGAAAACCTATGAAAGTGAAAAGTGGAGTGTTCTTAAAGACTTTCATGTCAGTGCCAGCTTTATGGCTCTGTCTGAGACATCTTTTCTGTTGATCTTGTCTTAATATTGAAAATCAGCTATAATTAAATCAGTTTAGAGGATAAGCTTCATAAATATGCAGGTGTGGGTCTCATGTTAGGGAAATTTTAGAAATTGTCTGTATTTACTCCCTCCCTTGGGGTACACCCTAACTAAAATTTAAAAATTTAGCTTGTTTATTTCTATGCTTTTCTTTCTAGACAGATCTTCCTAAAAGGAAGCACATATGCAAGAATACAGTGATATCTGCATGCACACGCGTACGCGCACACCCACCCACCCACACACACACAAACACACGCATTTCCCTGTGATCCAAGGGACTTACATTCTAATGATCAGTAAGGCAGATTTTTTTTCACTTGGATGAAGGGTTCAGCTGGTGGGTGTTGATCTGTAGGACTTGGACTGCATCTGTTTCACCTCCATGTGAAAGTTTGAAGTAGGCTTTCATTATGTGTATCAAGATGCTATAAAGAATCTGTATGTGTCCTTTCTTTCTTTCTTTGTTTAGTGGCTAAGTTGTGTCTGACCACTTTGAGACCCTATGAACTATATAGCTCACCAAGCTCCTCTGTCCATGGGACTCCCTAAGCAAGAATACTGGAGTGGTTTGCCATTTTCTTCTACAGGGACCAAATCTGCATCTTCTGCATTGGCAGGTGGATTCTTTACCACTGAGCCACCAGGAAAGCATTTCCTTTATGTTCAATTTAATTCTATAATTTATTAAACAAGAAAGTCAAATGCTGCAACAACTGGCAGCTGTGCAAGCCTGCTTGTGCAAGGCTTCCTTGATGTCAACTGGTACCTAAAATGGTGTTCTGCCAAATATGTCATCTTGTATATATGCATCAAGATCGAGGTCACTAGCATATAACAGAGGATTTCTTAAATGTGCTAATAGTTATCATCTGACTTCGGAAAGCATAGTCAGCTATCAATACTATTAAGTATCAATACTATTGACACTTATAGTATCAATACTATTAAGTATTCTATCCTTAAACAGTGTGTCATGAAATAAGTTGAACAGACTAGATCCCTCACATAACTTGTCTCATTCCACGGGGGGCTGACAACAGCTCATGCAGAGCACCTGGCCAGTTCCCAAGGAGTCCAGCTCTGCAGACTACTAGGTAACACATCCGAGGCATGTGATCCCAACTAACAATATCCACTCATAAAGGAAATAACTATATAATATTACTTAATTATAGTACAAAATTCAAATAATCTACCTGTTGAAATCTTTAAATTATTTAATAACATAAACATTCGCAATATAATTGAATATTGACATAAAATTCATTCATATGGCCACTGATTTTTCATATTTTCCTGATGTAAATTTGCTGATTTGAGGCTATAAAATCTACAGCATTAAATAGAGGAAGATGCCAAGTTTGTGGAAATTAATAACTACTATGTTAAAAAAAACACATATATTTCCATAAAGTTTGAATAACTGAGCATACTGTGTAAAACTGAAGAACTTCAAGCTCAGATGGTTCAGCTGCTTGTCTAGACAGTGAGAAACACTTGTTGCTGACTGCAGTCAGCTGCTGTTCACAACCACTGCAGAAAATGTTCTAGACCTCAGTTCCTAGCATTATAATAATTATGTATTTAAAAGGCTGGGCTGGATGAATCACAAGCTGGAATCAAGACTGCTGGGAGAAATATCAATAACTTCAGATATGCAAATGACAACATGCTTATGGTAGAAAGCAAAGAACTAAAGAGTCTCTTGATGAAACTGAAAGAGGAGAGTGAAGAAATTGGCTTAAAACACAGCATTCAGAAAACTAAGATCATGCCATCTGGTCCCACCAGTTCAGTTCAGTTCAGTTGCTGAGTCGTGTCCAACTCTTTGCGACCCCATGAACTGCAGCACGCCAGGCCTCCCTGTCCATCATCAACTCCCAGGGTTCACTCAAACTCATGTCCATCGAATAGTGATGCCATCCAGCCATCTCATCCTCTGTAGTTCCCTTCTCCTCCTGCCCCCAATCCCTCCCAGCATCAAAGTCTTTTCCAATGAGTCAACTCTTTGCATGAGGTGGCCAAAGTACTGGAGTTTCAGCTTTAGCATCATTCTTTCCAAAGAACACCCAGAACTGATCTCCTTCAGAATGGACTGGTTGGATCTCTTTGCAGTCCAAGGGACTCTCAAGAGTCTTCTCCAACACCACAGTTCAAAAGCATCAGTTCTTCAGTGCTCAGCTTTCTTCACAGTCCAACTCTCACATCCGTACATGACCACTGGAAAAACCATAGCCTTGACCAGACAGACATTTGTTGGCAAAGTAATGTCTCTGCTTTTTAATATGCTATCTAGGTTGGTCATAACTTTCCTTCCAAGAAGAAAGTGTCTTTTAATTTCATGGCTGCAATCTCCATCTGCAGTGATTTTGGAGCCCCAAAACAAGAAAGTCTGACCCCATCACTTCATGGTAAATAGATGGAGAGACAGTGGAAACAGTGGCTGACTTTATTTTTAGGGGACTCCAAAATCACTGCAGATGGTGACTGCAGCCATGAAATTAAATTATGCTTACTCCTTGGAAGGAAAGCTTTGACCAACCTAGACAGCTTATTAAAAAGAAGAGACATCACTTTGCCAGCGAAGGTCTGTCTAGTCAAGGCTGTGTTTTTTTCCAGTAGTCATGTACGGATGTGAGAGATGGGCTATAAAGAAATCTGAGCACCGAAGAATTGATACTTTTGAACTGTGGTGTTGGAGAAGACTCTTGAGATTCCCTTGGACTACAAGGAGATCCAACCAGCCCATCCTAAAGGATATCAGTCTTGGGTGTTCATTGGAACGACTGATGTTGAAGCTGAATCTCCAATCCTTTGGCCACCTGATGTGAAGAACTGATTCAGTGGAAAAGACCCTGATGCTGGGAAAGATTGAAGGCAGGAGGAGAAGGAGATGACAGAGGATGAGATGGTTGGATGGCATCACCAACTCAAGGACATGAATTTGTGTAAACTCTGAGAGTTGGTGATGAACAGGGAGACCTGGCGTGCTGCAGTCCATGGAGTCACAAAGAGTCAGACTCAACTGAGTGACTGAACTGAATTAATATATTTACAAAGAATATTACAGATGTCTGCAAACTTCTCATAAACCTTCCCTTTCCTGAGAACTACATTTGAGTATCCACATACTGTAGGATATTAGGAAAGTCATTGCTTTTGTGCATGAGTTTGCATGAGAACATGCTATCATAACTATTTTGAGTGTGAAATAAAGCAAACAAGAATTGAATATATTTCAATTTCTTATTACTGGTCAAAAATGCTATTGGAAATATACAAATATATAGAAATATTAGTATGGGTATTTAGTAGTTAAAAGATTTCCTCACACATATTTCCCCACATATCTTTGTGTGTGAGGGAAAGTGAATGTGACAGTAATTAAGATACTAGCTCTAGCCAAAATTCGTTGAGCCCTTCTTTTGTGCCATGCACTGTTATAGTGGCTTTATTTGGTGGTGCTAGAGGTAAAGAACCCACCTGCCAATGCAGGTAGACTTAAGAGATGAGGGTTCGATCTTTGGTTTGAGAAGATCCCCTGGAGAAGGAAATGGCAACTCAGTCTAGTATCCTTGCTTTGAGAATCCCATGGATATAGAAACCTGGAGAGCTGCAGTCAATAGGGTCTCAAAGGGTTGGACATTACTGAAGTGAGAGCACACAGCACATTTAGACACAAGGTGTTGTTCTGCTGAAAGTTTTACTTTTTAAGCACAAAGGATTTGTTCACAAAGGAAAACTTTCATTACATACAAATAAACAATTTCAGTTTTTATTAGAGGATTATTTCACTGAATTTTAATACACAATCATTAGACAAAAAAGAAATAGAAACAACGGAGACATATACATCACCAAATTGAGCTGACAGCTACATCCAGACTTGAACAGTGCTAGGAAGTCCCGCGTAGCAACAATCTTAAGTTTCAATTGGGAAAGGGTCCTGGGTGGTGGTCCACCCCACAAGCAATCCTTCAAATTGCAATTTGGGCTTAATATCCCAGGATGCAAACTATTATTATTATCAGTTTGCATGCAAAAATGAAAGTCTGATTTTACTTTAACTTTTTCAATGCTGTTGGTTTCACCTTCTAGTCATAAGGACTTCTTAGGCACTAGGTGGTTGGCCAGGCCTCCAGGAGCTCAAGAATTCCAAGACCCATCACTTTCTTATCTAAAGTGCCACCAGAGTCGCTGTGCTTGCAGATAGTCATCGAATCCAAGCAGTTGCCAGGCAGACTAGAAGGAGGTCAGAGGCCTGCTCTCTTGCTTCTGAAGCCTGAACAAGTCTACTTTCATTTTTATTTTCTGAATTTATGGGCTTCCCTGGAAGTTCAGTTGGTAAAGAATCTACCTGTAATGTAGGAGACCCTGGTTCAGTTCCTGGGTTGGGAAGATCCACTGGAGAAGAGATAGGCTACCCACTCCGGTATACATGGACTTCCTTTGTGTCTAAACAGGTAAAGAATCTGCTTGCCTTGCAGTGCAAGAGACCTGGGTTTGATCCCTAAGTTGGGAAGATCCCCTGGATAAGGGAAAGGCTACACATTCCAGTATTCTGGCCTGGGGAATTCCATGGATTCCAAGAATTGCATCCTTGAGGTTCCAAAATGTTGGACACAACTGAGAGACTTTTACTTTGTCTATGAGTTTGTTTTGGGTTTTCCTGACAAGCAGGAGATAAAGGTTCAATCCCTGGGTCAAGAAGATTCTCTGGATAAGGGAATGGCAACCCACTCCAGTATTCTTGCCTGGGGAATCCCATGGAGAGTGGAGCCTGGCAGTGATGATGATGGTTTAGTCACTCAGTTGTGTCCGACTCTTGCAACTCTATGGACTGTAGCCTGCCAAGTTCCTCTGTCCATGAGATCCTCTAGGCAAGGATACTGGAGGGGATTGCTGATTCCCTCTCCAGGGGATCTTCCTGACCCAGGAAGATCAAACTCGAGTCTCCTGCATAGCAGGCAGATTCTTTCAATTTAGCTATTATGGAAGCCCAGAACCTAGTAGGCTATAGACTAAAAGATTGCAAAAGAGTTGGACATGACTTAGCCACTAAACAGCAACAGTAAATAAGTTTGTTTAAATATATGCAAAATAAGGAAGGTATTAACCTCTTTGCTGCCTCCTAGATAAAATTTTTATTGATCTAGATAGAATTTGTTCACCTGTGTATATAAAGGCTTATGTGTATTCATGTGTTTATACATGCACATCAGGTTAAACTAATTATTGGTTTACTTACAGTTTTCAAGTATTTAAAATTTAAGCTCATATTTAGAACTATTATTGCAAAAAGAGAAAGTTAAAGAGAAGCTTCCTCAAAGGATTACAATCTAGAAAGAAGATGAAACACAGGACATTCCACTCAGTCGCTCAGTCGTGTCTGACTCTCTGTGACCCCATGAATCGCAGCACGCCAGACCTTCCTGTCCATCACCAACTCCCGGAGTTCACTCAGACTCACGTCCATTGAGTCCGTGATGCCATCCAGCCATCTCATCCTCGGTCGTCCCCTTCTCCTCCTGCCCTCAATCCCTCCCAGCATCAGGGTCTTTTCCAATGAGTCAACTCTTCGCATGAGGTGGCCAAAGTACTGGAGCTTCAGTTTTAGCATCATTCTTTCTTTCTAAAGAAATCCCAGGGTTGATCTTCAGGCACTCTTATAATTAACATTTAAAAATGTAAATATGTTGACTTTTGAATCACAGCCATTCTGACTGGTGTGAAATGGTACCTCATTGTGGTTTTGATTTGCATTTCTCTGATAATGAGTGATGTTGAGCATCTTTTCATGTGTTTGTTAGCCATTCGTATGTCTTCTTTGGAGAAATGTCTATTTAGTTCTTTGGCGCATTTTTTGATTGGGTCATTTATTTTTCTGGAGTTGAGCTGCATAAGCTGCTTGTATATTTTTGAGATTAGTTGTTTGTCAGTTGCTTCATTTGCTATTATTTTCTCCCATTCAGAAGGCTGTCTTTTCACCTTGCTTATAGTTTC
>SJXQ01000347.1:0-92683 GCA_006408695.1 Aepyceros melampus | reverse complement strand
AGTATTACTCAGCCATTAAAAAGAATACATTTGAATCAGTTCTAATGAGGTGGATAAAGCTGGAGCCAATTATACAGAGTGAAGTAAGCCAGAAAGAAAAACACCAATACAGTATACTTACACATATATATGGAATTTAGAAAGATGGTAATGATAAACCTGTACGCAAGACAGCAAAAGAGACACAGATGTATAGAACAGCCTTTTGGAGTCTGTGGGAGAGGGAGAGGGTGGGATGAGTTGGCAGAGTGGCAGTGTAACATGTGTGATATCATAAATGAAACGAATCACTGGTCTAGGTTCGATGCAGGATGCAGGATGCTTGGGACTGATGCACGGGGATAATCCAGAGAGAAGGTGTGGGGCAGGAGGGGGGAGGTGGGGGTCGGGATTGGGAGTTCATGTACACTCGTGGCTGATTCATGTCAATGTATAGCAAAACAAATACAGTATTGTAAAGAAAACAAACTAAAAAATAAAAATTAATTTAAAAAATGTAAATATGTTGTTATGGTCTCACTAGTATCACTACTGTTAGAGCTATGTGGAAATATGTACACTTGTATCTCATCAATAGAATTCTGTATTAATTTAGTTCAGTTCAGTCACCCAGTCATGTCTGATTCTTTGTGACTCCATGGACTGCAGGGCATCAGACTTTCCTGTCCATCACCAGCTCCTGGAACTTGTTGAAACACATGTCCATCAAGTCAATGCCATCCAACCATCTCATCCACTGTCATCATCTATATTAATTAGAATTTCCTTTTCTAAACTTTGCTGCTGTTGTCTCACTTGTACAATGAGTAGAAGGTCATTGGATGTCCGCTTCAGTGGAAAAGTGTTTTAAGAACATTACATTGGCAGTAGAGTATCAAGTAGATTGCAAAGGACAGATCAGAGACCAATTAGAATGTTAACAAAATAAGTCAGATGAAATGACCCATTTCCATTTCCTAAACACAATTTAGCATTTAACCCTAATCTTTACTTTCAATCATTTTCTTGATCATTTCAATATTTATGTCAATGATCCTTTATGATAATTGATTTGCTTCATCCCACTGACCAATCATATGTCTTTCCTTTGTAAATTAATTAATTTATTTTAATTGGAGGCTAATTACTTTACAATATTGTAGTGGTTTTTGCCATATATTGACATAAATCAGTCATGCCTGTTTCAGTAGGATTACATTCAGGGCTTCATTATTTATTTATGTCATGATACTGCTAAGTTATAAAATTTAACGTCTCATGCCCTCACTATCCATCTCTTCTGTAACCTCTTTCCACTCAACCTTTGAAAGAAGGACTTGTTCCTTTTTACATGTTTAGCTTCATTGTACATTTTCTGCTATGCTTTGTTTCCATTTCTAACTGCATACTGGATATTTCCACCTAGGTAACCTGTGGTCATTTTATTTATATGAAGCTTACTTAATTCAACCTCCTTTCTTCCAAAATAGAAGCTTTATTTCAAAACTCTCCAAGTGTTTTACCTCTGTATTAGTCAACTTAGATTATTTTGAGATAATCACTAGAACACACCTTCCTTCATGATACTTTTTGCATCTTTATGATTCTCTAAGTTGCAACACTGCCATTCAGGTTCAATGTCATTTCATCTGACTTATTTTGTTAACATTCTAATTGGTCTCTGATCTGTCCTTTGCGATCTACTTGATACTCTATTGTCAATGTCATGTTCTTAATACACTTTTCCACTGAAGCAGACATCCAATGACCTTCTACTCTAGTCAGACTAATTTATTCACTGTATCTTCAGCACATCATATACCTTAGTCATATGTATATCATGGTCAGATCATTTCACTATCCTGAAATGCCCTTTCCTTTTCTCTTCATCTTTATTTTGTTTTATTTGCAATATTTTATTCCTCAATTGAGGTGCATTTCTTCACTGCAGATTTTATTAAAATTTCTCTTCTTTAAACAATGTGTTACCCACATTTTTATCATGCAAATGTTTCATGTATCTTATATCCATTAGAAGAGAGAGGGTGAAGGGCTCTCACTTCTGTTGAGAACTGTGATTCAATCAAACAAATTTACTTTCATTATTTCATAGAACCCATCTATTTAATATATTCAATAAGTTACTTTGATGCTGAAGATATATATTGCTTTATGTTATAGACTGAATTTTTTTTCCTGAAAATTCATGTGATAGAGTCCTAAACCCTAGTACATTGGAATGTGACAGTATTTGGAGGATAGGGCCTTTTAAAAAGGTCTGTAAAATGAGACTACCCTGACTAGCATCCTTATAAAAAGAAAAAAGTACAGACAACATAGAGACTGTGGGCAACCATATTGAGGACACAGGGAGCTCACCAGGACACAGCCCTGAGACTCAAGCAAAATAGTCTATACTAATCTTAGACTTTTAGCTTCCAGAACTGTGTAAATACTCAATATGTCAAAACTAATTTAAGTGGAAGAAAATACAGCCACTATTGGGGTTGACACCCATATTGACTTATTCTCAGAATAAATAACACCTGTAATAATAATATTAAGTAGAGATTCTGAAAAGTCATTGGGCTTCGTTTAACCTTATTTCTACCAATATAAAAGCTTTTTTTAAAGTTTTTTACAGTTGTCTACAATCTGGAGGTAGAAGGCCTCACTCTTTTTCCACAGATTGGAAGGACTGTACAAAGCCTTCTTTGCTCCTGAGTTTTGCAGGGGTTCAAATAAGGCTATCATTGTGACTATTCGAGAGTGTGAGTGCTGGGCTATGTCTGACTTTTTGCAATCTCATGGACTGTAGCCTGCCAGGTTCCTCTGTCCATGGAATTTTCCAGGCAAGAGTACTGGAATGAATTACCGTTTCCTTCTCCAGATGATCTTCCCAATCCAGGGATCAAACCTGCATCTCTCACATCTCCAGTGTTGGCAGGCAGATTCTTTATCATTTGTGCCAATCAGTTGTCCAGTAGTTAAATCATGTTAGACATTTTGCACTCCTATGAACTAAAGCAAGCCAGATGTGTACTACACATGGGAGATGTGTCCTTTACTATCTTCTGGAGTGTGCTTAAATTCATGTTCATTGAGTCACAAAAATAGTCCCTCGAGAAATACAGCTCTCACAGAGAGGATGCAAAATATTTATAAATATCTATCAAGACTCAAGCAAGGAGCCTTATTTTACAGATCTTGATGATAAACTTCTCTCTTTCTCTTTCACCAGGCCATATATTATAAAACCACAGGTAACATCATACTCAATGGTGAAAAGCTGAAAACATTTCCTTTACGACCAGGGAAAAGACAAGGATGCCTACTTTCACAACTTTTATTTAACATAATTTTGGAAGTTCTAACCACAGCAATCATAAAAGTAAAAGAAAAAAATGCTGATTGGAAGAAAGAAGTAAAATTGTCACTGTTGCAGATTTCCTGCTGCTACACATAGAAGATTCTAAAAATATCACCAGGAAACTATTAACAGTCATCAACAAATATGATAAATTTGCAGGATATACAATTAATATACACTAAGACTAAAATGTCAGGAAGAGAAATTAAGGAAATAATCTTGTTTTCCATCACATCAAATATGACAAAATATCTAGGAATAAATCTACTGAAGGATAAATCTACTGAAGGAGGCAAAAGACCTGTACTTCAAAAGCTATAATATGCTGATTAAAGAATTTGAAGACAACACAAACAGATGGAAATATACACCATGATCTTGGATTGGAAAAATCAATATTATTTAAAAGACCATACTATCCAAGGCAATCTACAGATTCAGTGCAATCCTTATCAAAATACCAGTAGCATTTTTTACAGAACTAGAAGAAATACTTCCAAAACTTGTGGTGAAACAAAAGGCTCTAAATAGCCAAAACCATCTTGAGTATGAAAAACAGAGTTGGAAGTATCATGCTTTTTTTCTATTTCAAACAGTAGTATAAAGCTACAGTAATCAAAATAGTGTTATATAACACAAATAAAGACACATAGGTCAATGGCACAGAACAGAGAATTTAGAAAATAAAGTACCCAAATAATGTCAATTAATGTATGAAAAAAATGAGACAAGAGTATAAAATGAGGAAAAATATTATTGGGGAGATTGGACAGTTACATACAAAAGAATAGTCTGGACTATTTCCATATCCTGTGTTCAAAAATAGACTCAAACTGGATTTAAAGCTTAAATGTAAGAGCTGAAACCATTAAACTCCTATAAGAAAATATAGGCATCACATGCTAGACATAGATCTTAGCAATATTTTCATGTCTCCTCCAGCAAGAAAAAATAAATAAGACACATGAAACAGAAGTTTTTGCAGAGTGAAGAAAACTTTCAACATATTTAAAAGGAAGGTGCTATGTGGGATAAGATATTTGCAAATGATATATCCAAAATGGGATTCATATTCAATTGTATGAGAAGCCCACCACTTAACATCAAAGGAACAAACAACCTGATTAAAACATGAGGAGAGATCCTAAGCAGATATCTTCGCAAAGGCACACAGATGGCCAACAGAGACTTTAAAAAATGGTCAATATCACTAATTATTGGGGAATACAAATCAAAACCACAATAAGATACCACCTGACAAGTGACAGAATCGCCATTATAAAAAGGAAAAAAAAATACCACCAATTATGTAACAAATCAGTATTTATAATATCTCATAGGGGATACGGTAACAATATTGTAATAGGTCAAGTAATCATTTCTACATATATTATTACTTAGCCATTAAAAGAAATATTGTCATTCTTAATAATATGTATGGTCTAGAGGCTAGTATGCTAAGTGAAATATGTCAGAGAAAGACAAACACTACATGATCTTACTTACAAGAACATGTTCTTACTCAATAAGAACAACCACAACAACAACAAAAATAAAACAAAATGAAAACAGCCTCATACAGAGAATAAATAGTTGGTTTCCAGAAAGGAGGATGGTAGGGGATGGGTAAAATTATTGAAGGGATTTAAGAGGAACAAACCACCAATTATGCAACAAATTAGTATTGATAATATCTCATAAGGGATATAGTAACAATATTGTAATAATATACGTAGAAATGATTACTTAACCTATTATGGTGATGATTACATGATGTATGAAGATGTCAAATCATTATGTACTATATCTGAAGCTAATCCACTGTATATCAGCTATATTTCAATGAAAAAGAAACACATTAAAGCAACTTTCACTTAGTAGAGCCTGGCTAGCTCGTTCATCAAAACTGTTTCCTCTTATTTTGGTACATGCGGGAGACCCAGGTTCGATCCCTGGGTCAGGAAGATCCTCTGGAGAAGGAAATGGCAACCCACTCCAGTACTCTTGCCTGGAAAATTCCATGGACTGAGAGGCTCCTCAGAGCCTGGTAGGCTACAGTCCATGGGGTCACAAAGAGTCGGACACGACTGAGCGACTTCACCTTCACATAGCTAATCAGCACCCTCTCTTAAAAGGGGTCATGTGACTAAATTTTAATCAAAAGAAACACATTAAAGCAACTTTCACTTAGTAGAGCCTGGCTAGCTCGTTCATCAAAACTGTTTCCTCTTATTTTGGTACATGCGGGAGACCCAGGTTCGATCCCTGGGTCAGGAAGATCCTCTGGAGAAGGAAATGGCAACCCACTCCAGTACTCTTGCCTGGAAAATTCCATGGACTGAGAGGCTCCTCAGAGCCTGGTAGGCTACAGTCCATGGGGTCACAAAGAGTCGGACACGACTGAGCGACTTCACCTTCACATAGCTAGATCAGCACCCTCTCTTAAAAGGGGTCATGTGACTAAATTTTAATCAATGAAATGCAAGCAGAATTGGTATGTTCTGGATTATTGTTCTGGTTTATGAAAGCCTTTCAAGTGTATGTCTTTATACTCTTTCCCTTTTGGAAGACTGAGATGAAGAAAACTGTAGTAATCTTGGAAGTCACATGTTAAAGTTGATGGAGGAACTTCCTTGGTAGTGCAGTGGTTAAGACTCTGTGCTTCTACTGCAAGGGGTGTGAGCTTGATCTTTGGTCAGGGAACTAAGATCCCACATGCCAGGCAATATGGCCAATTTTATTTTTTTTAAAGACACAATTTCAAGATTGAAAAAGCTTGATTTATGCATAATTGCATGGAAGAGAGCCTCTGAGCCTCTGACATCTCCCACGTTGTATTTTATATGGGTGAGAAATAAATGCCTGTTTTGCTAACCTACTACATTTGTGGAGTTCATCTGTCACTTCACTAGCATTTCTTTAAAATGTACATGAGAAGTAGCCTGCTTCCTTTGATTGTGATATTGGATAGAAAAAGGTGATAATACAAGAGGAAATCAGGGGTACACCTTATCAGAAGAAATCTAGGTGCCTTCCTGAATTATAGTATTGCAGAATACAGATGCTTCAGCATAGACATTAAGCTCAGAAGATTCAGATAATTAGTGTTCACAAAAGGGAGACAGCAAAGCTGTGAAATGCACCTGACACTAAATAGTTGGAGGAAGATTCATTGCAGCTGTCATTGAACTGATTATCTGAAGGCAAAGCAATGCTATTTTGTGCAAACAATATATAATACTTAGGGAACAGCAATTAGAATCACGAATCCTTGCATGAGTGAATGGAGCCTGATGGTGTTTACTCAATTTTAAATTGCTGGGGTAGTGATAGAAAGATAAGCCCTGCAAAGCACTTTGGAAATTTAACTTTCAGAACATTAATGACAGACTTAAATCTAAGAAGATGAATAAAGCAAACGAGAGATAAAGAAGAAAATCTTTATTTATGAGGGTTCTCCCTTGAGGTCTCCCATCATATGTTTCCATAGTAACTCCAAGTTCCCACAAGTTTTACAAACGACATCATTTAATGTCAAAACATTTATTGAATAGATTTACTATACATAGAGAATGAACTACCTACTAGAGTATTTTATACTCAAATTTTCTTGTGCCACTTGACAATACCTAAATACTGATACATAGCAATAATCATATAAAAACCATGGTTCATAATGGCCAACATAAAATATTTATTTTTACACAGTTAGCATGCAGTCCAATATCAGTCAATTTAATCACTCAGTTGTGTCCAACTCTTTACAACCCCATGGCCAGGCTTCCCTGTCCATCACCAACTCTTGGATCTTATTCAAACTTATGTCCATTGGGTCAGTGATACAATCCAACCATCTCATTCAATATCAGTAACACATTTTATTAACTATGCCTGGACAATTCTGTGGCAAATTTTACAGTGTCACTACAGCACCAAATTTGTTATTTAGTCTTAGGTTTCATTTTTATTTCTTTCTGTTTTTTCTTTTCTTGTCACCTAAATTGTACTGAGAAAGCTTAGTGGAAATCCTTTCAGAGGACCAGACAACTGAGTATTTCATAATTAGCCTTTACCAGGTTTAATTCTAGAGAAGGGCATGGCAACCCATTCCAGTATTTTTGCCTGGAGAATTCCCATGGACAGAAGAGCCTGACAGCCTATATTTCATAATGTCACAGAGAGTCAGACATAACTGAGCAACTAAGCAAAGCACAGCACAGGTATAATTAATTTAAATCTCATTAAAATATGAACAGCATGTAGTATAATTATCTATCTGGTCTTAACTCAAAATGTTATACATCAGACTGTAGATACCAATAATATAAATGGAGTCCAATCTTAGAATTACATTGGATTGAAAATGTAGGGGATAGACTTAAAAAGAAAATCCAGTCTGACATGTTAAAGGATGCCTGATAGAGATTTTTCTTCTTTTTTTTTTTTTTTTTGTCTCTAGATTGTCTTCTAATTCAGCATCAAATAATTTANCAATCTTAGAATTAATTGGATTGAAAATGTAGGGGATAGACTTAAAAAGAAAATCCAGTCTGACATGTTAAAGGATGCCTGATAGAGTTTTTTTCTTCTTTTTTTTTTTTTTTGTCTCTAGATTTTCTTCTAATTCAGCATCAAATAATTTATAAGAGGTGCTCAGAGTGGGAGGCTATCAGGGTAAGGAGGAAGAACAGTTGTATTGAGTAGGAGAGAATGATCTTAAAGACCAGAGTGATTTTTTCCTTCTGTAATTTGAAGTGACTCATGGTGTAATAACTCAAGATAAAATTATTTCAATTCATTTCACTCTAGTAGTCATTTACTGAGACCTGATTGTGAGGCAAATATCATTGTCCCTGCCATGTGAAAGGGATAGACAAAGACAAGTAAGGCAATGGAATGCTGTCTGAAAAAGCTATTGAGCTATTGGGGTTGTGCACTGTTGATACAAATATGACATATAAAAGTAAGTAGATTCATGCATGTGAAACACCAGCTGAGGGTGGACAGGAGTACCTGACCAGCAAAAAAGAATACATAAAACCACACAATACTCAGTAGGATGAAGGAGCTAGGGGGGGAAATGGGAGTGTTAGTAGGACTGGACCTGCCCTTGGCAGGTGGTGAAACTGAAGCAAGGGTCCGATCCCCCACATCAGGGCAATTATCTGGGTCAGAGAAGAAACATTTAAGGCTGAAAGTGAGAAAGCTGAGCTGTGGCAGCCTAAATGGAATGAGGACAGTCCTTTCTGCAGCTGTAGGCACCCTAGACGGCATGGTGGCTGGGAGCTGGAGTTTAGGGATTGTGGAGCAATCCCAGGGCAAGGGCTGGTCTCGACTGTGGAGAGATGGATCGAGGGGGTGTGAGGGAAGAGATTGTGGTGGGAAATGCCTGTGGAAGAAAGCCAGGCAGCCATGGAAGCAAGGGGATACTGCTGAGTCATGTGTAGGACTCAAGATAAAATTATTTCAATTCATTTCACTCTAGTAGTCATTTACTGAGACCTGATTGTGAGGCAAATATCATTGTCCCTGCCATGTGAAAGGGATAGACAAAGACAAGTAAGGCAATGGAATGCTGTCTGAAAAAGCTATTGAGCTATTGGGGTTGTGCACTGTTGATACAAATATGACATATAAAAGTAAGTAGATTCATGCATGTGAAACACCAGCTGAGGGTGGACAGGAGTACCTGACCAGCAAAAAAGAATACATAAAACCACACAATACTCAGTAGGATGAAGGAGCTAGGGGGGGAAATGGGAGTGTTAGTAGGACTGGACCTGCCCTTGGCAGGTGGTGAAACTGAAGCAAGGGTCCGATCCCCCACATCAGGGCAATTATCTGGGTCAGAGAAGAAACATTTAAGGCTGAAAGTGAGAAAGCTGAGCTGTGGCAGCCTAAATGGAATGAGGACAGTCCTTTCTGCAGCTGTAGGCACCCTAGACGGCATGGTGGCTGGGAGCTGGAGTTTAGGGATTGTGGAGCAATCCCAGGGCAAGGGCTGGTCTCGACTGTGGAGAGATGGATCGAGGGGGTGTGAGGGAAGAGATTGTGGTGGGAAATGCCTGTGGAAGAAAGCCAGGCAGCCATGGAAGCAAGGGGATACTGCTGAGTCATGTGTAGGGGGTGGAGCCATCACCATAGCCTCTCTCCCCACAGGCCAGCATCGCAGCTGAACAATAGAGAGGCTGGCCCACCAAACGGCTGAGGCAGTGAACTACTGAGTAGGACCTCACCCATGGTGTCTCTTTAAGTGACGATACACCAATCAGCAGTGAAGGACCCCAGGCAAGGAATCCTCTAAGTGCCTGAACTGGTGGAGCTGTGGAGAAAGACTGGGCAAAGAGGCCTTCTGATCACCAGCTACAAGAGGCTCAAAAAGAGACCATGAGAGGGCCATAGCTCCTGTGGTGGAGGCAGTCTGTGTCCCTGTGCACTTGGCACCACCAGAGTCCCCACAAGCCAAGCAGCTGTCCCACCTTCAAGTTCATAACTGGGGCAGAGCTACTACAGGCAAAAAAAGTCTTACATCTGTGCACAAGGTCACTTCGTTCATGTCTGACTCTTTGCGATCCTGTAGACTATGGCTGCCAGGCTTCTCTGTCAGGGAGAGGCTTCTGCAGACAAGAACACTGGGGCATATTGGCCAGTACTGGTTGCCATGCCCTTCTAAAGCACTATGTTTCCTGCTGCCCTAGCCGCCAACTCCCGAGTACCTGGTGCTGCCAGAACCCCTGAAACTCAAGCAGCTGCACCACCTCCACACCTGACCCTCACAAGGACAAAGCCAAGTCCATCAAGGCAGCCTTAGGAGCATACCTCAGTAGACAACCCCCATGCAAAGGTGGTGATAAAACCACAATTAAAACCCAGGGGCAGTGTGGCTAAAGAAGACCCAAAACCCTCCCACCAACTGTACAAGCTGCAAATTAAATCCACACGATCAACTAGGTAGATTCTGTGTCTGTGGAATATGTAAAAGGTCATTGAGAGCTCCCACAAAAGAAAATGCACCAGTTCTGACAGCTGTGGACACTGGAGGCAAGAACACACAGAAGTAGGAACGGATTAGAATCTGAGCTGCCCTCACAGCAGGTCAAGAGATCAGCAGAGTGTTGGAGGGCATCCTAGGGAGGTGAGGTGGACTGTGACTTGCAGCAAGGGAAAGGACTCTGACAGCAGTGACTCAAGAAAAAGCATTTTTATTCTTGTTTTGACTTCTGTAGGGTCTTTGGATTTTTTTTTCCCCTCCCCACCCCACCCCCAATATACTTGTCAATTTTATTGGCACAATGAAATCTAATTAAACTTTTGGAGTGTTTTTTTTTTCACACTTTTTTTTTATTGTTGTTATAAACTTTTGCCTCTATATTGGGCTTTTGTAGTTCTGGGAGGGTTTTTTTGTTTGTTTGTTTTTTTCTCATTTTTTAATTTTAAAATTTTAAACCTTTTATTATTTTTTCTACATTTATTCCTTTGTTTGCTTTTCCTACTGTCCTTTTCCCCTTGCAGTTAATCTTTACTATATATAAATCTTCTTTATCTACCATTATTTATCTTTGCATATATATTCTTCCTTTATTTCCTTTCCTCTCAACATATTCATTAGTTTTATTTTCATTACCTTATTTCCCAATTGGCACTTTGCTTTAGTTTTGTTTTCCAATTGTGCTTCAATTAGTTTTGTTCTTGTAGTTATAATTTTAAGTTTCCTTTATTTGCCAGATCAATATATTGTACTTTACTTTTGTTGGGCTGTTTTAATTTTGCTTGTAGGTGTATATATATGTGTGTGTATATTCAGTCACACTTTTCATTGCTGTTATAAACCTCTACATCTACATTGGGCTTTTGCAGTTCTGTGGATTTTTCTTCTACTTTTTTTTTCCTTCTTTTTTTTTATCCTTTCTCTTTAAAAAAAATAATTTTAACTTTAATTTTTAAAACCTATTCTTTTTACACTTATTTACTTGTTTGCTTTCCTATTCCTACTGTTCTTTTTCTCTTGCAGTTAATCTTTATTATATATAAATCTTCATATACTTGTATTTAACTTTGAATATCTAATCTTTCTTTCTTTTCTTTTTTCCTTTCCTCTCAAAATGTTTGTTAGTTTTATTTTCATTACTTTATTCCTCACTTGGCACCATCATTTAGTTTTGTTTTCTACTTTGTGCTTTAGTTAGTTTTGTTCTTAACTGGTAAATATAATTTTTGATTTTTTTGTTTGCCAAGTCAATCTATTGTACTTTGTTTCTGTTGGACTATTTTGACTTTGTTCATAAATGTATATGTATATGTGTTTATTCCATTATTTTAATCATATTTAATAGATTTTGTTACTGCCATTTGTCTGAGGTTCATCTTTTGTTTTTCATTTTTGGATATTTGTTTTAATCTCAGTTAATTCCATAACAAACCACTTGTGGAATCTTCATTCCTGAACAGAGAACAAGCCCTGAGATTTAGAGTGGGATCACTGACTCCAAGACCCTAGACTATCAGATAACTAACCCTAGGGGCTATCAAATAGTGAGAACTAGCGCAAGGGAAGCCACTGTAATACAAGACCCAGCATGACCCAACCATCATGGAAACAACAAACAAAACAAAAATACAAGCCCAATCATCAGCAGACAGGATTACCACCTCATTCACCCTTTCCAATCAGAGGAAAAAACAAACAAACAAAAACTCAGCACAAATCTCACCCTATAAGAAGCTTACACAAACAACGGACTAACTGCCAGGGTCCAGCCCCCATGGATCCAGGGTAATTCGAAGCAGGGATGGAGTTGGCATCTGGGAAAGGACTGCTTAATTAGAAATATAAGATTAGGCAAGAATAGTATAGTAGGAAAATTTAGTGGAGAAAAGAGGTTGAATAACTTGGTTTATGTGGAAAGCTAATAAAAACCTCTAGACAAGAGGTTTGCACCATCTAGGTAGGCCACCAGCGCCTGCTTGAATAGCGGAGGGTGCCCCGCATTGGGCTCCCTCTCGCGTGGGTCTTAGAACCTAGGGCAAGTAAGTAGACATGACAAGTCTCCATGCTCCAGCTGGGAATTCAGACAGAAAAGAAGAGAAGGGGAAAAGACCACATGGGGGAAACCAGTCTTTCCAGTGATTGGTCCATCCTTTGTTGTTCAGGAAAGCTTTTTATACTTTTGCTTGTACATAGAGATCAATGGATAATACAAAGTTATGCAGCTTCAGCAGCCCTGACTCTTATCGAGACCAGGCTTTCTCTCTGCATACCTAGCTGTACACACAAGTCTTAGGTGATTTACATCATCTTCTGGCCATGCCTATTAGCATTTAACACTCCTTTTCTGATAAGGGTCTATCAACCAGAAAACTTATTTGCTTTAATAGTGTTGTTCTTTTCCAAAATCTGGTGTCACTCTCAGAAAGCACTAAATAAAGTTCAGTTCAGTTCAGTCTCTCAGTCATGTCCGACTCTTTGCAACCCCATGAATCACAGCACGCCAGGCCTCTGTGTCCATCACCAACTCCCGTAATTCACCCAGACTCATGTCCATTGAGAACGTGATGCCATCCAGCCATCTCATCCTCGGTCGTCCCCTTCTCCTTCCCCCAATCCCTCCCAGCATTAGGGTCTTTTCCAATGAGTCAACTCTTCGCATAAGGTGGCCAAAGTACTGGAGCTTCAGTTTTAGCATCATTCCTTCCAAAGAAATCCCAGGGTTGATCTCCTTCAGAATGGACTGGTTGGATCTCCTTGCAGTCCAAGGGACTCTCAAGAGTCTTCTCCAACACCACAGTTCAAAAACATCAATTCTTCTGCGCTCAGCCTTCTTCACAGTCCAACTCTCACATCCATACATGACCACAGGAAAAACCATAGCCTTGACTAGACGGACCTTAGTCGGCAAAGTAATGTCTCTGCTTTTGAATATGATGATGCCATCCAGCCATCTCATCCTCGGTCGTCCCTTTCTCCTCCTGCCCCCAATCCCTCCCAGCATCAGGGTCTTTTCCAATGAGTCAACTCTTCGCATAAGGTGCCCAAAGTACTGGAGCTTCAGTTTTAGCATCATTCCTTCCAAAGAAATCCCAGGGTTGATCTCCTTCAGAATGGACTGGTTGGATCTCCTTGCAGTCCAAGGGACTCTCAAGAGTCTTCTCCAACACCACAGTTCAAAAGCATCAATTCTTCTGCGCTCAGCCTTCTTCACAGTCCAACTCTCACATCCATACATGACCACAGGAAAAACCATAGCCTTGACTAGACAGACCTTAGTCGGCAAAGTAATGTCTCTGCTTTTGATATACTATCTAGGTTGGTCATAACTTTTCTTCCAAGGAGTAAGCGCCTTTTAATTTCATGGCTGCAGTCACCATCTGCAGTGATTTTGGAGCCCAAAAAAACAAAGTCTGACACTGTTTCTACTGTTTCCCCATCTATTTCCCATGAAGTGATGGGGCCAGATGCCATGATCTTCGTTTTCTGAATGTTGAGCTTTAAGCCAACTTTTTCTCTCTCCTCTTTCACTTTCATCAAGTTACATTCTTACATAACAAGGACAAAACAATTTATAACAAAGAAAGAGGAGTACAGTGATTTATAACAAAGAGAAAATTAATTAACTCAAAAGTCTAGTGTCGCTAACATCAAAAACTACTATATTCTTTTTTCTATATCCCAATTACATTGATTAATGTCCTTCGGGTGGCTAAAAGATAAAGAATATGGAGGCCTGGCAGCAGTCATTGACTCAACAGTGAAACCCATCACCAATATAATTCTTAGCTTTTTAGAAAAGGCTCTATATCTTTAAGATGCTTCAAGCTTTGTGCCTCTCGAGGTTGGGGGTCGTAAACAATTCACAAGTATAGTTAAACCTGTCAGGCAAGTTAGAGAGCCATCAAAGGGTTTCGAGCTAAAACACTCCTTTTATATGCAGGAGACTGTTAATTGGAGCTCTAAGTTAACTTTTTCCAGAGAAAGGTGGTGGTGAATAGCCCCCTGTTAATGTCAGAAACGTAAGCGAAAAGCATGATGCAGTACAGCAGGCAGACTCTGGTTTTGGGGGTAGATGCTCAAGAAAATTCAGCGAGGCTCACTTACGGCCCGACTTGCCTTTGCCACTGGTGGGACTCCTCGTGCTGGCTCCTGGCAACTAACCTTAGAAAGTAGTCACCAAAAGAAAGAATTCAACCTTGAAGCCTGGGAAAAGAAGACCCCAAACACAATAAGTTTAAAAAAAAATATGAAAAGGCAGAGAAATACTACACAAATGAAGGGACAAACTAGAAACACAGAAGTCTAAATAAATGAACAGGAACTTGGCAAACTACTTGAAAAANTGCCAGCCAGCATGCCAGCCAGTGTGCCCGCCAGTTGCCTGCCATCCTGCTTGCCAGTCAGTGTGCCCGCCAATGCGCCTGCCAGTGCTTCTGCCGAACGGTGTGCCAGGCAGTGTGCCCGCCAGTGCGCCTGGCAGTCGGGTGCCAGACAGCGTGCCCGCCTGTTCACCTGCCATCCAGCTTGCCAGGCAGTGTGCCCACCAATGCGCCTGCCAGTCGGGTGCCAGCCAGCGTGCCAGGCAGTGTGCCCGCCCGTCACCTGCCAACCGGCGTGCCAGGCAGTGTGCCGCCATTGCGCCTGCCATCCGGTGTGCCAGGCAGAGTGCCCGCCAGTGCACCTGCCATGCGGCGTGCCGGGCAATGTGCCCGCCAGTGCGCCTGCCAGTCGGGTGCCAGACAGCGTGCCAGCCAATGTTCTCGCCAGTGCGCCTGCCATCTGGTGTGCCAGGCAGTGTGCCCGCCAGTGCGCCTGCCAGTCGGGTGCCAGCCACCGTGCCGCCAGTGCGCCCGCCAGTGTGCCTGCCTTCCGGCGTGCCAGGCAGTGTGCCCGCCAGTGCTCCTGCCAGTCATGTGCCAGCCAGCTTGCCAGCCAGTGCGCCCGGCAGTGCGCCTGCCATCTGGGGAAACTGCGCGACTGAACTGAACTGAGATGGGAAACAATGGAAACAGTGACAGACTTTATTTTGGGGGCTCCAAAATCACTGAAGATGGTGACTGCAGCCATGATATTAAAAGACGCTTGCTGCTTAGAAGAAAAGTTATGACCAACATAGACAGCATATTAAAAGGCAAAAACATTAGTTTGCCAACAAAGGTCATCTAGTCAAAACTATGGTTTATTCAATTGTCATGTATGGATGTGAGAGTTGGGCAATGAAGAAAGCTGAGCACCAGAGAACTGATGTTTTGAACTGTGGTGTTGGAGAAGACTCTTGAGAGTGCCTTAGACTGCAAGGAGATCCAGTCCATCCTAAAGGAAATCAGTCTTGAATTGAAAGGACTGATGCTGAAGCTAAAACTCCAATACCTTGGCTACTTGATATGAAGAACTGGCTCATTGGAAAAGTCCCTGATGCTAAGAAAATTGAAGGCAGGAGGAGAAGGGGATGACAGAGTATGAAATGGTTGGATGACCTCACCGACTCGATAAATATGAGTTTGAACAAGCTCTGGGAGTTGATGACGGACAGGGAAGCCTGGCGTGCTGAAGTCCATGGGATCACAAAGAGTTGGGACTGAACTACAGAACTGAATAGAATTGAACTGAATACTCAGAGCTGTTAATGGCTCAACAATCCAGTATGTTTTGCTCATACAAATGTTCTCCCCATCTATGTTAATGAGATTATATGTTTCCTTGGAGAACTGCCTTTCTTCAAGGTTCATGTCAGTTGTTTTATGTCCTGGGGTGACCTTGTGCCAATGTTATCTCAAAATGCATGTTGCATGTGAGGGGCCTGGTACCATTCTCTGAGTTTTGAGAAATTTCCTTTCTCTAATTAGCATCTTGCTAGTAGGTATATAACTTCCTGCTAAAGATTAGGGGACATTCTTTCTGCCACCTTCTGATGTCTATGTCCAAAGCCTTCTCTATCTCTTTTATACTTTAGTAAAACTTTATTACACAACATCTCTGAGTGATCAAGTCTTGTCACTAGCCCCGGATTGAATTCTTCTCCTCCAGAGGCCAAGAATCCCAGGGTATTTCACAGCTCAGAAACAGCCTTTCAACTGCAGCCATGAAATTAAAAGATGTTTTCTCCTTGGCAGGATAACTATGACAAACATAGATAGTGTATTTAAAAGCAAACACATCACTTTGCTGACAAAGTTCCATAAGTCAAAGCTATGGTCTTTCCAGTAAACATGTATGGATCAAAGAGTTGGACCATGAAGAAGACTAAGTACTAAAGAATTGATGCTTTGGAACTGTGATGCTGGAGAAGACTCCCAAGAGCCTCTTGGACAGCAAGGAGATAAAACCAGTCAATCCTAAAGGAAATTGACTTTGAATATTAATTGGAAAGACTGATGCTGAAGTTGAAGCTCCAATACTTTGGCCACCTGATGTGAAGAGCCAACTCATTGGAAAAGACCCTCACGTTAGGAAAGATTGAAGACCAAAGGTGAAGAGGGTAGCAAAGGATGAGATGGTTGAATAGAATCACTGACTCAGTGGACATGAACTTGGGCAAACTCTGGGAGATAGTGAGAAACAGGACAGTCTGGTGTGCTGCAGTCCATGGGGTTGCAAAGAGTCGGACACAATTTAGTGACTGAACAACAACAGCAGCAAATATAAAAATAGATCTCAACACTCACAAAGTATTTCTTCCATTTTTAAGGCCCATTTTAAATATATTTCAAAGGATTTACTATGAGCAAGACCTTAAATAATACAGTGGATACATAAGCATTAAAGTCTTATAAGTGCAACAGTTTCGACAAAGAGTTTAGTGTCATAGAAAAGAACATACTAATATAAGTGTAGAAAAGAAAAGGACACAGTCATGTTCAGCTCCTTCCAATCCGACTAACTGTAGCCTGCCAGGCTCCTATGTCTGTGGAATTCTCCAAGCAAAAGTACTGCAGTGGGTTGCCAATTCCTTCTCTAGTGTAGAACAACTGTCAAAACATGGAGAGTCACTGAATAACCCAGAATAAACCAGGCTTATTTGTGGGTATTTGACTTTTACTGAAAATTACTTAAGTTAGTGTATTTTTTAGTGCTTTCTCATGAACATTGTTTTTTGTATGTTTAGGTGATATATAGCCCTAATTATGGACCTAATGTAAGAATTCTCAGTTAACAGATTCAAGTATATGTGAAATAAAATATAGTTCAAGTAAGTAAACATATCCTAAGGCATTGACCCAAAAATGCATATAATGCAATGCACATCTCCTTTTTCCTTTTGAATTTTCAAAAATTTTATCCCTGGAAGATAACGTTTGCATTCTCTTTGATTAGTGAGTTTAATGAAAATTTAACAGGCAAATGAAGATTTCAGTTTAACCTATCTGCTAATTAAGCAGTACTTTCTTTTATAATGCAGAGAAGTAATCAAATCATTTTAAGAAAAATCATAATTTAATGACATGGTGTTTAGAAAGTAACAATTGCACAGAGTCACCAGACATTAGACAATATGTGGCATGTTTTTCTTTTCTTTTTTTTTTTTTTGTAGTAAGTATACTATAAATTTTATATAATTCAGAAAAATAAATTTTATGAGATGTAATCTAGAAAGGATTTTGTCCACTAATTCATTTGGTAAAGACTTGGTGGTAATGGTGGTTTAGTCGCTAAGTCATGTCCAACCCTTGTGACCCCATGGGCTGCAGTCCACTAGGCTGCTCTGTCCATGGGATTCTCCAGGCAAGAATAATGAAGTGGGTTGCCATTTCCTCCTCCAGGGTATCTTCCCGACCCAGGGATTGAACCCAGGTCTCCTGTGCTGCAGGTATATTCTTTACCGACTGAGCTACTAGTAAACACGTGCTGCTTGCTAATTGCTGGCACTGTCTGA
Organism: Aepyceros melampus; assembly: GCA_006408695.1. Classification (NCBI taxonomy): domain Eukaryota; kingdom Metazoa; phylum Chordata; class Mammalia; order Artiodactyla; family Bovidae; genus Aepyceros; species Aepyceros melampus. Next base: position 74,473 of record SJXQ01000347.1, on the reverse strand, counting down.
GGCCTGCTGAGCAACCAAACCTGACCAGTGCCTCATGGAGATTACAGACTGGAGATGAGTGAGGTTACATAAGTCATCAACATGCATTTATAACTAATTTAAAATGTATATGCAATAGACAAAACATGGAGCAGTCTTTTTTAATGGAATATGTGAGAAATGTGATGGGGTCAGTCTGTGGGACTCTGGGGTCAAAAGGAGATTGGCCATTTTAGAGAAGTGGGAAGCACAACAGCTCTGGCAAGTGGGGTACATGGAGGATTATTACAGGAGGAGCCTTTGTCAAGAGTTCCATCTAGCTTGTTCTCAACTGCCCAAATAAGAAGCAATTTTAAAGATCAATATCTTTAAAATCTGTCAAAATATAATTATTTTCATACATCAACTTCCTAACATGGGAATTACTGGGTCAAAACTTGTGATATATTTTTAATCTTCTTTTTAGACAACTCCAAATTGCTTGCGGATAAGGTTATTCTAAAACTACCAACAATTATTATTACCTGATGGGTTTTGCAGACATTTTATTTCATGTTGAAGAGGAAAACTTTACTCCAAAAATGTCAAATTAAAGAAAAAATAGTGCTTAAATTATTTGACATTATTTTCTAGAAGAGTAACTGGCTTACATGTAGAACATATAAATTTGGTATAAACTAATTTCTTCTCAGTTCTTGAATTAGATCTCTCTGGTCCATAAATTGGGTGTGTGCTTATTCTCACAAAGCGTGAGTCCTACTGTGACATCCTCAAACCATCACATGGACAGAGGAGCTTGGCGGGTTATAGTGCATGGGGTCACAAAGAATCAGACACAAGTTAACTACTGAACAACAACAGGTGCCGCAAAGTTTTCCAGATGTTCACCCTGCTGCTCTCTGTCCTCTTCTCAGAGATACTGTTTATCTTCTTGCAACTTCTATTTTCTAATATTCATTTCATTTATATTTGCAGAGATAATAGGAAAAGTCCCTGTATGACTGGATCAGTTCAGTTCAGTCATTCAGTTGTGTTCAAATCTTTGAGACCCCATGAACTGCAGCACGTCAGGCCTCCCTGTCCATCATCAAATCTCGAAGTCCACACAAACCCAGTTCCATCAAGTCGGTGATGCCATCCTACCATCTCATTGTCTGTTGTCCCCTTCTCCTCCTGCCGCCATCAATCTTTCCCAGCATCAGGGTCTTTTCCAATGAGTCTTCTCTTTGCATCAGTTGACCAAAGTATTGGAATTTCAGCTTCAACATCAGTCCTTTCAATGAACACCCAGACTCATCTCTTTTAGTATGGACTGATTGGATCTCTTTGCAGACCAAGGGACAGTCAAGAGTCTTCTCCAAACCCCAGTTCAAAGCATCTATTCTTCAGCGCTCATTTTCTTTATAGTCCAAAACTCACATCCATACATGACCATTAGAAAAACCATAGCCTTAACTAGATGGACCATTGAGGACAAAGTAATGTCTCTGCTTTTTAATATGCTATCTATGTTGGTCATAAATTTCCTTCCAAGGAGTAAGCATCTTTAATTTCATGGCTGCAATCACCATCTGCAGTGCTTTTGGCACCCAGAAAAATAAAATCAGCCACTGTTTCCACTGCTTTCCTGTCTATTTGCCATGAAGTGATGGGAGCGGATGCCATGATCATGGTTTTCTGAATGTTGAACTTTGAACCAACCTTTTCACTGTCCTCTCTCACTTTCATCAAGAGACTATTTAGTTCTTCTTCACTTTCTGCCATAAGGGTAGTGTCATCTGCATATCTGAGGTTATTGATATTTCTCCTCAAAATCTTGATATCAGCTTGTGCTTCCTCCAGCCCAGAGTTTCTCATGATGTACTCTGCATATAAGCTAAATAAGCAGGGTACAATATACAGCCCTGACATACTCCTTTACCTATTTGGAACCAGTCTGTTTTTCCATGTCCAGTTCTAACTGTTGCTTCCTGACCTGCATACAGATGTCTCAAGAGGCAGGTCAGGTGGTCTGGTATTCCCATCTCTTTCAGAATTTTCCACAGTTTCTTGTGATCCACACAGTCAAAGGCTTTGGCATAGTCAATAAAGGAGAAGTAGATGTTTTTCTGGAACTCTCTTGCTTTTTCAATGATCCAGAAGATGTTGGCAATTTGATCTCTGGTTCCTCTGCCTTTTCTAAAACCAGCTTGAACATCTGGAATTTCACAGTTCATGTATTACTGAAGCCTGGCTTGGAGAATTTTGAGCATTACTTTACTAATGTGTGAGATGAATGCAATTATGCAGTAGTTTGAGCTTTCTTTGGCATTGCATTTCTTTGGGATTGGAATGAAAACTGACCTTTTCCAGTCCTGTGGCCACTGCTGAGTTTTCCAAATTACCTGGCATATTGAGTGCAGCACTTTCACAGCATCTTTTTGGGATTTGAAATAGCTCAATGGGAATTCCATCACCTCCACTAGCTTTGTTCACAGTGATGCTTCCTAAGGCCCACTTGACTTTACATTCTAGGATGTCTGGCTCTAGCTGAGTGTGAGTGATCACACCATCATGATTATCTGAGTCATCAAGTTCTTTTTTGTACAATTATTCTGTGTATTCTTGCCTCCTCTTGTTAATATCTTCTATTTCTGTTAGGTCCATATCATTTCCATCCTTTAGTGAGCCCATCTTTGCATGAAATTTTTCCTTGGTATCTCTAATTTTCTTGAAGAGATCTCTAGTCTTTCCTGTTCTATTGTTTTCTTCTATTTCTTTGCATTGATTGCTGAAGAAGGCTTTCATATCTCTCCTTGCTATTCTTTGGAACTCTGCATTCAAATGGGTATATCTTTCCTTTTCTCCTTTGCTTTTCACTTCTCTTCTTTTCACAGCTATTTGTAAGGTCTCCTCAGACAGTCTTTTTGCTTTCTTGCATTTCTTTTTCTTGGGAATGGTCTTGATTCCTGTCTGCTGTACAATGTCATGAACCTCCATCCATAGTTCATGAGGCACTCTATTAGATCTAGTCCATTAAGTCTATTTCTAACTTCCACTATATAGTCATAAGGGATTTGTTTAAATACTATCTGAATGATCTAGTGGTTTTCCCCACTTTCTTCAATTTATGTCTGAATTGGGCAAGGAGTTAATGATCTGAGCCACACTCCTGGTCTTGTTTTTGCTGACTGTATAGAGCTTCTCCATCTTTGGTTACAAAGAGTACAATCAATCTGCTTTCAGTGCTGACCATCTGGTGATTTCCATGTGTAGAGTCTTCTCTTGTGTTGTTGGAAGAGGGTGTTTGCTATGACCAGTGCATTCTCTTTGCAGAACTCTATTAGCCTTTGCCCTGCTTCATTCCACATTCCAAGGCCAAATTTGCCTGTTACTCCAGGTGTTTCTTGACTTCCTACTTTTGCATTCCAGTCCCCTATAATGAAAAGGACATCTTTTTGGGGTATTAGNTGTTGTTGGAAGAGGGTGTTTGCTATGACCAGTGCATTCTCTTTGCAGAACTCTATTAGCCTTTGCCCTGCTTCATTCCACATTCCAAGGCCAAATTTGCCTGTTACTCCAGGTGTTTCTTGACTTCCTACTTTTGCATTCCAGTCCCCTATAATGAAAAGGATATCTTTTGGGGGTGTTCATTTTAGAAAGTCTTATAGGTCTTCATAGAACCATTCAGCTTCAGCTTCTTCAACGTTACTGGTCAGGGCCTACACTTGGATCACCGTGACACTGAATGGTTTGCCTTGGAAACGAACAGAGATCATTCTGTCATTTTTATGATTGCATCCAAGTACTGCATTTCAGACTCTTTAGTTGACCATGATGACTACTCCATTTCTTCTAAGGAATTCCTGGCCACAGTAATAGATATAATGGTCATCTGAGTTAAATTCACCCATTCCAGTCCATCTTAGTTCACTGATTCCTAGAATGTCGATGTTCAGTCTTGCCATCTCCTGTTTGACCACTCCACTTCCAATTTGCCTTGATTCGTGGACCTAACATTCCAGGTTCCTATGCAATATTGCTATTTACAGCATCAGACCTTGCTTCTATCACCAGTCCCATCCACAACTGGGTGTTCTTTTTTCTTTGACTCCATCCCTTCATTTTTCTGGAATTATTTCTCCACTGATCTCCAGTAGCATATTGGGCACGTATCGACCTGGGGGGTTCATCTTTTTGCCTTTTCATACTGTCATGGTGTTCTCAAGACAAGAATACTGAAGTGGCTTGTCGTTCCTTTCTCTAGTGTACCGCATTCTGTCAGCCCTTTCCACCATGAATTGTCCTTCTTGGGTGGCCCAACATGGTATGCCTTAGTTTCATTGAGTTAGACAAGCTATGGTCCATGTGATCAGATTGGCTAGTTGTCTGTGATTGTGGTTTCAGTCTGTCTGTCCTCTTATGCCCTCTCTCAGCACCTACCATCTTACTTGTGTTTCTCTTACCTTGGGCATGGGTTATCTCTTCATGGCTGCTCCAGCAAAGCACAGCTGTCCTCCTTACCTTGGATGTTGGGTAGCTCCTTTTAGCTGCTCTTGATATATTAGAGGTCAAATTAAGACCCTTGTTGAAATGTTTGGTTTTGTTTGCTACAAAGAGAAAGTACCTCATACATTAATAGGAGAATTTTTTGAGTTATTTATTGCCATGAGACAAATAAAGTTATACTGAGCCACAGATACATACCACCTCATTGTTTTCTGCTTATTACTTATGACACTAACATTCATTTCATGCTAGCAAGATAATGCTCAAAATCCTTCAAGCTAGGCTTCAACAGTATGGAAACTGAGAACTTTCAAATGTACAAGCTGAGTGTAAAAAAAGCAGAGGAAAGATAGATAAAATAAATAGCCAACACCTGCTGGATCATAGAAAAAGCAAGGGGATTCCAGGCAAACATATTATTTCTACTTCATTGACTAAGCTAAAGTCTTTGACTGCATGGATAATGACAAACTGTGAAAAATTATTAAAGAGATGGGAGTACCAGATTACCTTACCTGCCTCCTGAGAAATCTGTATGCAAGTAAAGAAGTAACAGTTAGAATTGGACATGTTACAATGAACTGGTCCAAAAATTGGAAAGGAATATGTTAAGATTGTATATTGTCACCCTGCTTATTTAACTTATATACAAAGTACATTATGTGAAATGCTGGGCTGGATGAAGCACAAACTCGAATTAAGATTGTGGAGAGAAATATCAATAACCTCAGATATGCAGATGACACCACCCTTATGGCTGAAAGCAAAGAGGAACTAAAGAGCCTCTTGATTAAGGTGAAAGAAGGGAGTGAAAAAGTTGATTTAACACTCAGCATTCAAAAAAACAAAGATCATGGCATCTGGTCCCATCACTTCATGACCAATGGGGAAACAATGGAAACACTGATTTATTGGGCTCCAAACTCACTGCAAATGGTGACAGCAGCCGTGAAATTAAAGATGCTTGCTCCCTGGAAGAAAAGCTATGAAAAACCTAGACAGCATATCAAAAACCAGAGACATTACTTACTGACAAAGGTCCGTATAGTCTAGGCTATGTTTTTTCCAGTGGTCATGGATGGATGTGAGAGCTGGACCATAAAGAAGGCTGAGAGCTGAAGAATTGACGCTTTTGAACTGTGGTGTTGGAGAAGACTCTTGAGAGTCACCTGGACAGCAAGTATATCAAACCAATCAATCCTAAAGGAAATCAACCCTGAATACTCATTGGAAGGACCAATGGTGAAGCTGAAGTTCCAGTACTTTGGCCAACTGATGTGAAGAGCTGACTCAATGAAAAAGACCCTGATGCTGGGAAAGATTGAGGGCAAGGGAAGAAGGAGACAATAGAGTGTGAGATTTTAGGATGGCATCACTGACTCAAAGGACATAAATTTGAGTAAACTCTGGGAGATGGTGAAGGTTTGGAAAATCTGGCAAGCTGAAGTCCATGGTGTTGCAAAGAGTCAGATACAACTGAGTAAACAATAAATTCAATAGAAATATAATATGATCCATATGCATCATCTATGTAATTTTAAATTACCTACCAGCCATATCCAAAAAGTAAAAAAGAAAAAAGAAAAAAGAAAAAAAAATAGACCTTCTCAATATCCTTAACTTCCCTCTCCACCCTCCCTGCCTCAGCAACCAAATGTCATGTACACATTGCTATATTATTTAAAGTGGATAACCAATAATAACCTATTATATGGCACATGAAACTTTGCTCAGTGTTATGTTCCAGCCTAGATGGGAGGAGAGTTTTGGGGAGAATGGATCTGTGCATATGTATGTATGTCTGGGTCTCTTTGGTGTCCACCTGAAACTACTACAACATTGTTAATTGTATGAGTTCAGCTCAGTTCGGTCACTCAGTTCAGCTCAATTCAATGACCTATACTCGCTTCAGTTCAGTTCAGCTTACTTCAGTTCAGTGGGGTAATTGGCAATGGCCCAATACAAAATAAAAATGTTAAAGTTTGGTGGAAAAAAAAAACAACAAAACAGATAAGAGTAATTCTGATAATATGTTTTATTTAACTGAAATATCCAAAGTATTATATTTTCTACATATAATCAATATAAAATTACTAATGAGAAATGTTACATTTCTACTTCTCATGTCTCCAATATCCAGTGTATATTTTACATTTAAAGAGCATGTCAATTAAGAAAACTACCTATCAGTTGCTCAATAGCAATATGTGGATAGCACATACAGCATAGCTTTACAGTGACACAACAGAGAAATGATAACTTAAATATACAGAAAAGGAATTGATATCAGAATGATATGTGGTTTACTTTTAACACATATAGCTCTAACAATCAAATAAACTTGATTACATAAGAGAGGACTCAACAGGATTTTATTGATCTGTTGGCAGCTTGCAAATAGATTCTCAATATATTCATATAATAAAAACTTTTCACCATTAGAGACCCCTTCTTGTTCCTGAATTTTGTGTTATATCACATATCACTGTATATTTTGTAGATGAAAGACAAATATCCCATGATAATCATTCCTTCTTCCATGATAGACTAGAATTTATTTTCTCATAGGAAGACAGTGAAATAAGGCCCAGAATTTGCATCAGCTGTAAATTACAGAGATGGATCTACTTAATGTGGTTCTACCCAGCATATAATGAGCTAACCACAAAGCTATTTTAATTCATCAAAAAACACGCATTGTTTGTGCCTAAGGACTTCTAGGAACTACAAGATAAAGGTTGAAAATCATGTCTGTAACACAGTTTAAGCTGGTGAAACTTTGTGAGTCATTTCTGTCTTCTCCTTCATACCTCTCTTCATGTAGTTATTCTCCTCCTGATCTTTCTCTAGTGCTCAGCTCAGTAATAGCCTCAACTGTTAACTACAACAATAAAATCCAAAGCAATATTTTTACAATGTACATATCCTTGATGACACTTCCTTGCCTAAACAGAATATGATTCAACAACAGAGTATCCATTACCCAACACAGAACAAGCAGATAGGCAGTCCTTTTGCACCTCAGGTCATTGCCTAAGGCCTAGACTCAAGAATCGTTGCGGAAATTGTAATATGCGCAAGATATTCGAAATTTTTCATGTGATGTTTGGCACAGTGAAAAATGTTACTTTCTTTTCACATGTTTTACATGTTCTAAATGTATTCCTTTATCTAAAAATAGATATGTATGAGATATTTTTTAAAGGAAGAGATAATAAGTAAAAGGAAGCTGGAACAGAGGGATGGAGGTAAAGAGGAAGATGGAAAGAGGGAAAGAAGTAAAGAAGACTGGAAAGAAGGGTGGGAGAGGGGAAAGGAGGTAGAAGGAATTATCTGAAAGTTCCGGCCTTTGCTAATAGGAAGCAGCATAGCATAATGCAACAGGTCAGCTTCTGGTACAATATTTGACTAGCTGTGAATCCTTAACTCTTTCTTGTATTACACAGTTCACCTGAAATATTTGTGCCTCAGCTTCCCCATCTCCGAAATAAAGATAATAATACTTTCATCAAGATGATGTCTTAAAGATTAAACAAGATATTATTATGCACAAAGCATCTATAACTCTGTCACAAAGAAATGTTTAGATATTTCTGGTCATTTTTATTACTCAAAGGGATTGTCTTCCAAAAGTACTTCTGGAATACTCTAGGACTCTGGACACTGAAGAGGCATGTATATATTTGATAGCAGTTATTGCTGGCATTCTGTTTGTACTTGTAGAAGGATAGAGCTGGAAGCAGTTGTAGCAGAAAATGAAACATCTGGATAGAGAAAATAATAAAAACAAATAAGCACATGAAAAAAGTTATTGCTTAGGGAAAACAATTTAGAATCATTTTTGCCCACCAGTTATGAAAAATTCCCATTTTTTTTTTTTTTTGGTTGAATTGAGGTCATAGAGCATAGAAGTTTAGATCTGATCTGAATCCATTCTACTAGGGAACCTCAGTGAACATGTTCTGAGGAAGAACCCCAAGGAATCTCACCCTGTGGCATTTCCTAGTAAGGGTAAATTATGATGAGAACCAGTTTCTAGAAAACTCCTGCCTGGCATAGATGCTCTGTAAGATCAAGTTAAATTTTATTCAAATGATATAAAGTGCTTCAAATTAAAAAAAAAAAAAAGGCTGCTAAAATATGTGCTTCTTCTCTGTAACCTTTCCTCTTATCCTTATCTAATTATATCCTTATCTTCATTCTCAGTTCAGTTCAGTCCTTCAGTTGTGTCCAACTCTTTGGGCCCCATGGGCTGCGCAATGTCAGTCCTTCCTGTTCTACACTGAATCCCAGAGCTTACCCAAATTCATATTCATCAAGTCAGTGATACCATCTAACCATCTCATCCTCTGTCATCCCCTTCTCCTCCCTCCTTCAATCTTTCTCAGCATCAGGGTCTTTTCTAATAAGTCAGTTCTTCCCATCAGGTAGCCAAAGTATTGGCCACCTTCAGCTTCAGCATGAGTCCTTCCAATGAATATTCAAGATTGATATCCTTTAGGATTGATTGGTTGGATCTCCTTGCAGTCCAAGCGACTCTTAAGAGTCTTCTCGAATACCATGGTTCAAAAGCATCAATTCTTTGATGCTCAGCTTTGTTTATGCTCAACTCTCACATCCATACATGACTACTAGAAAAAACAGCTTTGACTAGACGGACCTTTGTTGGCAAAGTAATTTCTCTGCTTTTGAATGTGGTGTCTAGGTTTCTCATAGTTTTTCTTCCAAGGAGCATGTATCTTTTAATTCCATGGCTGCAGGAGCCATCTGCAGTGATACCGGAGCCCAGAAAATAAAGTCTGTCATTGTTTCCATTGTTTCCCCATCCATTTGCCATGAAATGATAGGACCAGATGCCATGATCTTAGTTTTGGAACGTTGACTTTTAAGCCAACTTTTTCACTTACCTCTTCCACTTGCATCCAAAACTCTTTAGTTCTTCTTCACTTTCTGTCATAAGAGTGGTGTCATCTGCATATCTGAGGTTATTGATATTGCTGCCAACAACTTGATTCCAGTTTGTGCTTCAACCAGCCCAGCATTTTGCATGATGTACTCTGCATATAACTTAAATAAACAGGGTGAGAACATACAGCCTTGATGTACTCCTTATTCATTTTGAACCACTATCTTTTTCCATGTCTGGTTCTAACTGTTGCTTTCTGACCTGCATACAGATTTCCTAGGAGGCAGGTCAGGTAGTCTGGTATTCCTATTTCTTTAACAATTTTCCATAGCTTTTTGTGATCCAAACAATCAAAGGCTTTGGCATAGTCAATAAAGCAGAAGTAGATATTTTTTCTGAAACTCTTACTTTTTCTATGATCTATCAAATGTTGGTGTTTTCATCTCTGGTTCCTCTGCCTTTCTTAATTCCAGCTTGAACATCTGGAAGTTCTCATTTCATGTACTGTTGAAACCTCACTTGGCAAATTTTAAGCAATAATTTTCTAGCATGTAAGATGAGTGCAATTGCGCAGTAGTTGCACAATTCTTTGGCATTGCCTTTCATTGGGATTGGAATAAAAGCTGACCTTTTCCAGTCTTGTGGCTGTTGCTGAGTTTTCCAAATTTCCCAGTATTTTATGTGCAGCACTTTAACAGCATCATCTTTTACGATTTGAAACAGCCCAGCTGGGATTCTATTATCTCCACTAGCTTCGCTTGCAGTGATGCTTTCTAAGCCCCACTTGACTTCACATCCTAGGATATCTGGATGTGTAGATGTGGTAATATATAGCAAACCTCCATATTTCCTCTTGATTTTCTTTGTAACTATTTAAAAAATCAAGTCTTAAGAAAAGAGAGTAAAGATTTTGCTTGTGTTTGTTTATTGTCTTTCCTCCAGAATTAGAATTTAATTAATTTAGAAAATTCATTCTTTACTAGTCATTGGTCAAAAATAATTTGACCTCAGCAGTAGCCTTACAACTAAAGAAATATTGAGGACTTTATTCTCATGAATTCAGGGGACACTGACTTCTCAACTAAAATTCTCAAATTACTGATCGCTTTAAAAAAGTTATGGTGAAGGAGGAATGCTATCCCATGTTTCAGAAGAGCAAAGTGACCAAATATTAGTGTATAACAGAGGTGGTGGGGATCCAGAGGATGGGAAAGAAAATATATTTAAATTATCTTTCATGGACTTCCTGGTAGCTCTGATACCAGGTAAAGAATCTGGCTGCAATGCAGGAGACCCTAGTTCCATTCCTGTGTGAGGAAGATCTGCTGGAGAAGGGATAGGCTACCCACTCCAGTATTATGGCCTAGAGAATTCCATGGATTGTATAATACACAGGGTTGCAAAGAATCAGACACGACTCAGTGACTTTCAGTTTAATCTTTAATATTTTCTGAGATTAATTTAATATTTGGTAAAACATGAATATTAATGAGCCTTCTTAATTAGTTTTTATAAACACACCAGAAAACTCAGCTATATTCTTGTTGCTTTAGGATATACTTAGTCAACCATCCTTCCAGCAGTTTATCACTGCCCACATGACCATTCCTTTATTATTCTGATTCTTTCAACAGCTACTCAAATAATTACTATTGTATGCAAATGATTACATTCCATAAGTTTTTTTTTTTTGAGGTGATGATATATTTATTACTTTGATTCATGGCTTCCAATATATGCATGTATATGTCCAAACTCATCAAATTATATTTATTATGTATGCACAGTTTTTACACATCAATTATATCTAAATAAGCTATTAATTTTGTAATAAGATATGTATAAAAGCTGTTAGCAGTAAAGAATCATGATACTGAAGATATATTTCATTTAAAATTCATAATCAATGTAGACCTCAGTGTTCTTGCCTGGAGAATCCCAGGGACGGGGGAGCCTAGTGGGCTGCCGTCTATGGGGTCGCACAAGGTCAGACACATCTGAAGCTACTTAGCAGCAGCAGCAGAAGTTGTTAGCAGTAAAGAATCATGTTACTGAAGATATATTTCTTTTAAAATTCATAATCAATGTAGACCTCAGAAATATTCAGAGCTGTAGTAATCAGAATTTAGTAATGCACCCATAAGTCACGGTGGATCTGGATATTTTGCTGTCTGAATTCCCTATTTCTGAACACTTATGCACTAGCCTTTTTTTCCAATGCCATTTCCTATAACTTACCCCATTTTATACCATAACTTTCACCAAGTGTCTACTATGTGCCAGGTGCTTGTGACTTAGCAGAGAACAAGAAGGCCTTGTGCCTGCCCTCTCAGTTCAAACATTCCACTCAGTTCTCCAAACATTCCATGCTCATTCTGTCTCCTATTTCTCAATCACTTAGAGACAGAAAGTTCATACTCACAGGAGAGAAAGTGAATGATCTTTGTAAATAATAAAGCAGCATTATAAATTCTGAAGACTGGAGCCTAGGCTCCAACTCCAAACACTAGAAGTTATCTTTCTTATCAGAGAAATGCAAATCAAGACCACAATGAGGTACCATTTCACAACAGTTAGAATGGCTGCGATCTACATGTCTGCAAGCAGTAAATGCTGGAGAGGGTATGGAGAAAAGGGAACCCTCTGACACTGTTGGTGGGAATGCAAACTAGTACAGCCACTATGGAAAACAGTGTGGAGATTCCTTAAAAAATTGCAAATAGAAATACCATATGACCCAGCAATCCCACTGCTGGGCATACACACCGAGGAAACCAGAATTGAAAGAGACACATGTACCCCAGTGTTCATTGCAGCACTGTCTATAATAGCGAGGACATGGAAACAACCTAGATGTCCATCAGCAGATGAACGGATAAGAAAGCTGTGGTACATATACACAGTGGAGTATTACTCAGCCATTAAAAAGAATACATTTGAATCAGTTCTAATGAGATGGATGAAGCTGGAGCCGATTATACAGAGTGAATTAAGCCAGAAAGAAAAACACCAATACAGCACACTAACACATATATATGGAATTTAGAAACATGGTAATGATAACCTTGTATGCGAGACACCAAAAGAGACACAGATGAATAGAATGGACTTTTGGACTCTGTGGGAGAGGGAGAGGGTGGGAGGATTTGGGAGAATGGCACTGAAACATGTATACTATCATGTAAGAAATGAATCGCCAGTCTGTTTGATACAGGATACAAGATACTTGGGACTGGTGCAGGGGGATGATCCAGAGAGCTGATATGGGGTGGGAGTGGGGGGAGGGGGTTCAGGATTGGGAACTTATGTATACCTGAGACGGATTCATGTCAATATATGGCAAAACCAATACAATATTGTAAAGTAAAATAAAGTAAAAATAAAAATTAAAAAAAAAGAAGTTGTCTTTCAGTTCAGTCACTTAGTCATGGCCTACTCTTTGGGACCCCATGGACTGCAGCACACCAAGCTTCCCTGTCCATCACCAACCCTTGGAGCTTATTCAAACTCATGTCCATCAGGTCAGTAATGCCATCCAAACATTTCATCCTCTGTTGCCCCCCTTCTCCTCCTGCCTTCTATCTTTCCCTCCATCAGGATTTTCCCCAATGAATCATTTCTTTGCATCAAGTGGCCAAAGTTTTAGAGTTTTAGCTTCAGCATCAGTCTTTCCAATGAACTACTCAGGACTGATCTCCTTTAAAATGGACTCGTTGGATCTCCTTGCAATCCGAGGGACTCTCAAGAGTCTTCTCCAACACCACAGTTCAAAAGCATAAATTCTTTGGTGCTCAGCTTTCTTTATATTCCAACTCTCACATCCATACATGACTACTGGAAAAATCATAGCTCTGACTAGACAGACTTTTGTTGGCAAAGTAATGTTTCTTCTTTTTAATATGCTGTCTAAGTTGATCATAGCTTTTCTTCCAAGGACCAAGATTCTTTTAATTTCATGGCTGCTGTCACCATCTGCAGTGATTTTGGAGTCCCCCAAAATAAAATATCTCACTGTTTCCATTGTTCCCCCATCTATTTGCCATGAAGTGACGAGACCAGCAAAGAGTTAGACACAACTGAGCAACTGAACTGAGCTAAACTGAACTGATGGGACCAGATCTTAGTTTTCTGAATGTTGAATTTTAAGCCATCATTTTCACTCTCTTTCACTTTCATCAAGAGGCTTTTTAGTGCCCTTATGGCACCCTTATTCTGCCATAAGGGTGGTGTCATCTGCATACCTGATTGCATACCTGCAATCTTGATTTCAGCTTGTGCTTCATCCAGCTTGGCATTTGCATGATGTACTCTGCATATAAGTTAAATAAGTAAGGTGACAATATACAGCCTTGTTGTACTCCTTTCCCAGTCTGTTTTCTTTATCTAGATAAAAAGGATTAAGTCATTCCCCTCATCCTCCCCAGCACCCTTAATATCTGCTCATACATATAAACTTTATAGTTCTTAAGAACTTAGACTTTAGAATTAGAAACCCTCTAGTCATGCTATGAGCTTGAACATCTTGTTTAACAGTCTAAGTCTCAATTTTCTTTCTTTTATTTTTTTTGGTGTATTTCCTTCATTTTAAAATTTGTATTGATATATAATTGTTATTAAATGCTGCATTAATATATTATATATGTATATAGATTTTATATGTTCTTTTACATTTTGGTTTAACAGATAAAGAATATAATTTTCTAAGCTATACTATAAGAACTAGTTGTTTATCCATTGCATATACAGTAACTTATATCTTCTAAACCCAACCTCCCACTTCATCCCTCCCCTAATCACCTCCCCTTTGGCAACCACAGTATGTTCTCCATGTCCCTAAATCTGTTTTTGAGATAGGCTCATTTGTGTCATATTTGAGATTCCACAAATAACTGATGTCATTTGATATTTGTCTATTTACTTACTTCACTTATTATGATATCTAGTTGAATCTATGTTGCTGCAAATGACAACATTTTGTTCTTTTTTATGACTAAGTGGTATCCCATTGTGTATATACATTACTTTTTTTTATCCATTCATCTTTTGAATGATATTTAGATTATTTGCACATCATGGCTATTGTGAATAGTGTTGTTGTGAACATAGGTGTTCATGTATCTTTTTGAATTATAGTTCTGTCTCTATATATGTCCAGGAGTGAGATTGTTGGATCATATTATAATTCTATTTTTAGCTTTCTGTGGAATCTTCACACTGTTTACCATGGCAGCTGCACCACCTTACATTTCTACCATGCTCTCTATAGGACTTGTTATTTGTAGACTTTTCAATAATGGTCATTTTACTCTGTGTAAGGTGTATGACACTGTAGTTTTGATTTGCATCTCTGTAATAATCAGCAGTGGTGAGCATCTTTGTGCCTATTGTCAACATGTATTTCTTCATTGGAGAAATATCAATTTAGGTCTTCTTCCCATTTTTCAATTGCGTTTTTGTTGTTGTCTAGCTGCATGAACTTTTTGCATATTTGGAAATTAAGTCCTACTTTTTGCATCATTTGCAAATATTTTCTCCCATTCTGTAGACTGCCTTTTCATTTTGTTTATGATTTTCTTTGCTGTGAAAAATATTGTTTGTTGATTGGTAGTGGTGATTTAGTCACTAAGTTGTGTCTGACTCTTGTGACCCCATGGACTATACCCTGCCAGGCTCCTCTGTTCATGGTATTCTCCAGGCAAGAATACTGGAGTGGGTTGTAATTTTCTTCTCCAGGAGATCTTCCCGACCCAGGAGTCGAACCTGGGTCTCCTTCATTGCAGCCAGATTCTTTATTGATTTAGCTATGAGTAAAGCCCATAGCTTGTTGATTAGGTTCCCATTTGTTTATTTTTGGTTTTATTTCTATTGCCTTGGAAGACTGATGTAAGAAAAAAATTGGCATAATTTATGTCAGAGAATGTTTTGCCTATGATCTCTTCTAGGAATTTTATGCTGCTATGACTTATGTTTAAGTCTTTAAGCTATTTTGAATTTATTTTTGTTCATTGTGTGAGAGTGTGTTGTTAATTCATTGATCTATATGTCCAATATTCCCAACACTACTTGCTGAAGATACTATATTTTTCTCATTGTATATCCTTTGTCAAAGATTAATTGACCATAGGCATGTGAGTTTATTTCTGTATTCTCTCTTATTTGATTGATCTATGTGTCTGTTTTTTTTTTTTTTTTTTTCCTGTCTATGCTGTTTTGATTACTATAGCTTTGTGCTATTTTCTGAAGTTGGGGAAATCTGTGCCTGCTGCTTTATTCTTTTTCTTCAGGATTGCTTTGGCAATTGTGGATCTTTTATGATTCCATATAAATTTTAGGATTCTTTGTCTAGTTTGGTCTAGCTCTCTGGAAAATGTCATGGGTAATTTGATAGGGATTGCATTAAATTTGCAAATTGATTTGGCTAGTATAGCCATTTTAACAATGTTAATTCTTCATTCCAGGAGCATAGGACATCTTTCCATTTCTCTGAGTCATATTCAATTTCACTTACTGTTTTATAGTTCTCAGTGTATAAGTCTTTCATTTTCTTGATCAAGTTTATTCCTAAGTATTTATTATTTTGGATGTAATTTTAAAGTGTATTATTTTTTATATTTACTCTCTGATATTTTAGTGTTAGTGTAAAGAAATATAACCAGTTTCTAGATGTGAAACTTGTATTCTGCTACTTTGCTGAATTTGTTTATTAGTTATGTGTGTGTGTGTGTGTGTGTGTGTGTGTGTGTGTGTAATTGGTAGGATTTTCTATGTGTAGTTATCATCCGCATATAATGACAAAATTTCCTCTTCCCTTCCAGTTTGGTTACCTTTTATTTCTTTTTTCTTGATTGATTGCTATAGTTAGGACTTCCAAAACTATGTTCAATAGAAGAGAGGAGAGTTCCAGATTTTAGCAGGAAGACTTTCATCTTTTCAGCATTGAATATTATATTAGCTGATTGTCATAAATAGGTTTTATGTTGGGACATGTTTCCTCCATACCTATTTTCATAAGGGCTTTCATGATTGTTGGTTAAACATTATCAGATGGTTGTTCTACATTTATTGAGATGATCACACATTTTTTGACTTTTGTTTAGTCTGTGTTGCTTCAGTTGAACCATTCATGTGAATTTTGGATGAACCCCATTTGGTCGTGGTATATGAAATTTTCTATGCATTATTGGATTCAATTTGCTAATGTTTTGTTGAGAATATTTTTGCATCTATAGCCATCGAAGATATTGGCCTGTAGTTTTTTGTTTTTGTTTTAATATAAATTTATTTATTTTAATTGGAGTCTAATTACTTTACAATATTGTATGGGTTTTGCCATACATTGACATGAATCTGCCACGGGTGTACAATGATCCCTCCCCATCCTGAACACCCATCCCAGCTCCCTCCCCATCCCATCCCTCTGTGGTTTTTTTTTTTTTTTTAATGTTGTCTTTGTCTGATTTTGGTATCATGATGATAGTAGTTTTCTAGAATGTCTTTGGGAATGTATCTTCCTCTTTAATCTTTTGCAAGAACTTGAGAAGGGTTGGAAGAAGCCCTCATTTTTATATTTGTTAGAATTTGTTTGTGAAACCATCTGGACCTGGGCTTTTGTTTGTAATGGGTTATTTTACTATAAATGCTATTTCACTTCTAGTTATCTATCTGTTCAAATTATCTATTTCTTCTTGAGTCAATTTTTATGGGCTCTATATTTCTAGAAACTAGTCCATTCTCTCTAGGTTGTCAAATTTGTTGTCATATAACTTTTCAAAATATTCCCCTATATTTTTTTCTATTTCTGCATATTGAGTGTCATATATTATTTTTCATTTCTTACTTTGTTTATTTGGGACTCTCTCTTCTTGGTGGGCATGGCAAGATGTTTGTTAATTTTGTTGACATTTTCAAAAATTTTATTGATTTTAAACTGTTTTTGATCATTATTTTAATTATTTCCTCTCTAATCTCTATTATTCCCTTCTTCTGCTTACTTTAGGTTTGTTTTTTCTTTTTTTCCAAACTCCCAATTGCTAGGTTAAGTTATTTTTTGAGGCTTTTCTTGTTTTATGAAATTTCCTCTTAAGAACTGCTTTTGCTTGCATCACATAGATTTTATATAATTGTATTTTCAGTGTCATTTCTTTCAAGTTACTTTTAAATTTTCTATTTGATTCCATAATTAACTCATTTTTTTAGAAATCAGTTTCTTTTTTTTTATTATTGTTTTTCCTCTGGTTGATTTTTATTAATGCTTTTGTGATACTGTGGTCAGAAAAGATGCTGAAATAATTTCTATACTCTTAAATGTGCTGAGATTCATTTTGGTTTTGTACCCTAATATTTTGTCAATCCTAGAGAATGTCTCAAATGCACTTGAAAAGAATGGAATTTTTTTTTGAATGCATTATCATGAAAATTGCAATTAAGCATAACTGTTCTATTTTACCACTTAAGATCTCTATCATCTTGTGGAATTTTGTCTAAAAGATCAACATGAATGAGGTGTTAAAACCTATTATTATTATTATTATTATTATATTCCTGTCAATATCACTCTTTGTTTTGTTTGTTTGTTTGTTTGTTGTTTTTTTGGTGTGTGTGTGCCCCACTACTATATTAGGAGGTGATGAAATTTTAGCAGAGCTATCTCAAATCCTAAATGATGATGCTATTAAAGTGCCACACTCAATATGCCAGCAAATTTGGAAAACTCAGCAAAGGCCACAGGACTGGAAAAGATCAGTTTTCATTCTAATCCCAAAGAAAGGCAATGCCAAAGAATGCCCAAACTACCACACAATTGCACTCATTTCACACACTAGCAAAGTAATGTGCAAAAATCACCAAGCAAGGCTTCAATAGTATGTGAAACAAGAACTTCCAGATGTTCAAGCTGGATGTAGAAAAAGCAGAAGAATCAGAGATCAAATCACCAACATCTGTTGGATCATAGTAAAAGCAAGAGAGTTCCAGAAAAACATCTACTGCTGCTTTATTGACTATGCCAAAGGCTTTTACTGTGCAGATCACAACAAACTGTGGAAAATTCTTCAAGAGGTGAGAATACCAGAACACCTTACCTACCTTCTGAGAAATCTGTGTGCTGGTCAAGAAGGAACAGCTAGAACCAGACATGGAACAACAAGCTGGTTCCAAATTGGGAAAGGAATACATCAAGGATATACCTTTTCACCCGCTTTATTTAACTTATATGGGGAGTACATTCTGTGAAATATCAGGCTGGATAAAGCACTGCTGGAATCAAGATAGCTGAGAGAAATATCAATAACGTCAGATATGCAGAGGACACTGTCCTTATGACAGAAAGAGAAGAGGAACTAAAGAGCCTCTTGATGAAAGTCAAAAAGGAGAGTGAAAAAGCTGGCTTAAAACTGAACATTAAAAAACTAAGATCATGGCATGCAGTTCCATCACTTCCTGGCAATTAAATGGAGAAACAGTGGAAACAGTGACAGAAGTTATCTTTTTGAGATCCACAGTCACTGCAGATGGTGACTGCAGCTTTGAAATTAAAAGACCCTTGCTCTTTTGGAAGAAAAGTTGTGACCAACCTAGAGAGCATTTTAAAAAGCAGGGATGTTTATCTGCCAACAAAGGTCCAGCTAATCAAAGCTATGGTTTTTCCAGTTCAGTTTATTTCAGTTCAGTTGCTCAGTCATGTCTGACTCTTTGTGACCCCATGAACTGCAGCACACCAAGCTTCCCTGTCCATCACCAACTCCTGGAGCTTGCTCAAACTCATGTGCATTGAGTTGGTGATGCCATTAAACCATTGCATTCTGTGTCATCCCCTTCTCCTCCCACATTCAATCTTTCCCAACATCAGCATCTTTTCTATTGAGTCATTTCTTCACATCAGGTAGCCAAAGTATTGGAGTTTCAGCTTCAACATCAGTCCTTCCAGTGAATACTTAGGACTAATTTCCTTTAGATTGGACTAATTTGATCTCTGTGGTGTCCAAGGGAAGCTCAAGAGTCTTTTCCTACACCACAGTTCAATTCTTCAGTGCTCAGCTTTCTCCATATTCCAACTCTCACATCCATATTACTGGAAAAACCATAGCTTTGACTAGACAGACCTTTGTTGGCAAAGTAATGTCTCTGCTTTTTAATATGATGTCTAGGTGGGTCATAACTTTTCTTGCAAGGAGCAAGAATCTTTTAATTTCATGACTGCAGTCACCATCTTCAGTGATTTTGGAGCTCCCCAAAATAACATCTCTCACTGTTTCCATTGTTTCCCCATCTATTTGTCATGATCTTATTTTTCTGAGGACTGAGTTTTAAGCCAACTTTCCAGTAGTCATGTATGGATGTGTATGGTTGTGAGAGCTAAACCATAAAGAAAGCTGAGCACCAAAGAATTGATGCTTTTGAACTGTGGTGTTGGAGAATTCTCTTGAGAGTCCTTGGACTGCAAGAAGATCATTCAATCCTAAAGGAAATTAACCCTGATTATTTGTTGAAAGGACTGATGCTGAAGCTGAAGCTTTGACCACCCGATATAAAGAACTGACTCATTGGAAATGCCCCTGATGCTGGGAAAGATTGAAGGCAGGAGGAGAAGGGGATGACACAGGATGAGATGGTTAGATGGCATCACTGACTCGATGGTACTGAGTTAGAGCAAGCTCTGGGTGTTTGTAATGGACAGGGATGTCTGCTGTACTGCTGTCCATAGTGTCACAAAGGGTCAGACAGGACTGAACGACTGAACTGAACTGATACTGATAAGTGTAGAATCCTTTTCCTGTATTGATCCTTTTATCATTAGATTGTGTCCTTTATCTTTCTTTATCACCTTTGCTTTAAAGTCTATCTTGTCTGATATGAGGGTTGCAATCACCACTTTCTTGGTATTTCCATTTGTATGATGTATCTTCTTCCATTCCCTCACTTTCAATCTATGTGTGCACTTTGCCCTAACGTGGGTCTTTTGTAGGCAGCATATTGTAGGCTCTTTTTCTTTTTTTTTTTTCATTCAGTCTGCCACTGTACGTGTTTTGATTGGAGTATTTAGTCCACTGACATTTAAGGTAATTATTAACAAATATGTATTTATTATAATTTTAAATGTTGTTTTCCACTTGATACTGTATTTCTTCATTACTTCATTTTCCTTTTTCTTGTTATGGCTTATTTCCTTCCATTATATGCTTCTGTTCTCTCTTAATTTGATTCTTGTGAATGTATTGCATTTTTTTGATTTGTTGTTAATCTGTTTTTTTTTTAAAGTATCTTAATCTCTTCCTATATGTACTTGCTTTAGTCTGATAGTCACTGAAGCTCAAGCACATTCTTAATAAAGGGGAGGGGGAAATTTACATTTTCTTATTTTCCTCCCCCACATTTTATAATTTTGATATCCTTTTTTAAAAATATAAATTTATTTTTACATCTTCATGTTTATCCTTTTGCTGTTTATCATGGATATTATTGTTTTCACAAAAATATTTTGATTTTTTTAAATCTGTCTTCTGGCTTATTTAAATAATTACAACTGTGATTTCCTCTTTCCTTCAGTTTTTTGCTTCTTTCCTATTTACAGAAGAACTTTTTTCAATATCTTCCTTAGGATAGACTTAGTATTGCTTTGTTCTTTTGATTTTTGCTTGTCTGAGAAATTCTTTATCTCTTCTTATATTGTAAATGATAATCTTGCTGCTTAGAGTATTGTCAGTTGCATAATTTTCTTTTGAGGAATTTGAATATATGTTAGCTGTTCATCATGGATATTATTGTTTTCACAAAAATATTTTGATTTTTTTAAATCTGTCTTCTGGCTTATTTAAATAATTACAACTGTGATTTTCTCTTTCCTTCAGTTTTTTGCTTCTTTCCTATTTAGAGAAGAACTTTTTTCAATACTTCCTTAGGATAGACTTAGTATTGCTTTGTTCTTTTGATTTTTGCTTGTCTGAGAAATTCTTTATCTCTTCTTATATTGTAAATGATAATCTTGCTGCTTAGAGTATTGTCAGTTGCATAATTTTCTTTTGAGGAATTTGAATATATGTTGTCACTCCCATCTGGTCTGCAGTGTCTCTGGAAAGACATAAGCTGATAACCTTAATAAAAGGGTTCTCTTGTAATTAACTCTTTTTTGTTATCCTTGCTGCCTTTAGAATCCTCTGTTTAATTTTTTGCCTTTTAATTATGTTTTGGTGGAGGTCTGCTTAGCTTCATCTTGTTTGGGACCCTTTGTGATTACTGTACCTGGATTTTTATTTCCTCTTTAGTTTTGGGGAGTTTTTAGCCATAATTTCTTCAAATATATTTTTGATCCCCTTTTCTCTTTCTTCCCCTTCTGGAATCCCTATTATGTGTAGATTGGCATGCTTTATATTATCCCATAGGTGTCATATTACTTCTCTTTTTATTTGGTTTTCTTCATTTGACTTTCTGTCTGCTGCTCTGATTGGGTGATTTCCATTATTCTATCATCCAGATCACTTATTCATTCTTCTTCATTATTTATTCCACAATTCTTTGCCTTTAGTTCAGCTTTCCTCTCAGCAAATGAGCTTTCTAATTTTCCTGGGCTCCTCTTGATAGTTTCTAGTTTGCTTTTACAGTATTCTGCATTTCTCTTGAGAGTCTTTCTTAATTTCTTTAGTATTTTCACTATCTCTGTTTTGAAATTGCTGTCCATTAGACTGAAGAGGTCTCATTTACTGTTCTTTCAGGGGAATTTTCTCGATCTTTTAATTGGGAATGACTCCTTCACTTCTTCGTTATAGTTCTCTTATTTTGTGTTTAAGAGAAACCATGATCTACTGTGGTCTTGGAGGGCTATTTTTATGTGGAAGCATCCCTGTGTGGATTGTGCAGGTTTAATATATTATGTGCAAAGGCTGTTTTAGTATGGATGTCTGCTGCCTCTTACCGCGTGTGTGCTGGACATTACACCCTTGATAGGGAGTGCAGAGATGCAGCAGCAGTGCCTGCTCCCAGGGCTCTAGGCAGGGATGGTGGCTTGTGTGAAACCCTAGGGCCCACAGTGGAACAGAGGTAGCCTGCGAGTTTTTCTGGAAATTGTGGTGGAGGTGGCAGCTGGTCTCTACTACTAGAGCTCAAGTAGGCAGAGTCCTGTCACCTGGGAGTCCATGCAGGGAAAAAGGCTGCAACGGTGGTTCCTTCCCCTCCACTCACACACCTCACAAACAATGGTGTCTGGCCTCTTAGGTGGGCTCAGGCTTTCTCTGTGTATACCCTCAGTCAAGGTCATATCAGACTCCAGCCCCTTAATTCCTGTTTAATTCCTGCATAGCCAGCCCTGATCTTCTCTTCATGTCTGATCTCTGAAGTCTGAGCTTGAGCACTTAGCCCCCACCCATCGTGGGGAATGCACACCCCAGGCTGACTAGCACTGGGTGCTGGCACTGACTATTTGTGCAGACTTCTCTCCACTCTGGCTGTTGTAAACAAGTTGTTGCACTCTCTTCTGGGAAATAAAAGCTTCCCCTCTGTCTTGGCTGATCTCCTACCAGTGTGAGGACTTCTCAGGGTGCAGGAACATTTCCTCTTTCACAACTCCCTTCCAGGCATGCAAGTCCCATCCTGATTCCTTTCTATCTTTCTTCTTTCTTTTGTCCTACCCTGTTATGTGGAGATATTCTTGCTTTTTCAAAAGACTAAGGTTTTCTGCTGGCAATCAGCAGATATTCTATGAGTTTTTCCACCTGTTGATTTATTTTTGCTGTGTCTGTGAGAGGAGATGAGTCCCACAGATACATCAGTGAGGGAAGGATAGAGTGGGATGAATGGAGAGAGTAGCATTGAAACATATACATTACTGTGTGTAAGATGGATAGCCACTGGAAATTTTCTCTGTGATGCAAGAAGCTTAAACCCGTGGCTCTGTGACTGCCTAAAGGGGTGGGATGGGATGGGAGTTGAGAGGGAGTTTCAGAGAAAGGGGATATTTGTATGCCTGTGGCTGATTCGTGTTGATGTATGGCAAAAAACAGCACAATATTGTAAAGCAATTATCCTCCAATTAGAAATAAAGATTTTTAAAAGTTTTTTTGTTTGTTTGTCTTTTACTTCTAGTATAGCAGTTCTCAGTAGTAAATCAAGGTACATAGTCAAATAAACACTGGACAGAAAAAATGCAGTATGGGGAAAATGTGAGAAAAATCCAAAGAAATTACCAAGTAGCTCCTATAACTTTGGTTTTAGATTGATGACTGAATGCTCTGTGGTTTAAAAAAGTGGATCTGCATATATAAATATATGTTGCATATATAAATATATGTGTTTCATATATATATATATCTCCAAACATCCTTCCTGTTTTAGAGTTATAACTTAATAATTAACAACATAGATTTTAAAGTTAGGCAAGAATTTTTCAATTTTTTTTTCAATTAATGTATTTTTTTTGAAAGAAAGAAAGTTAAAAGAAAGTGAAGTCAGTCAGTCCTGTCTGACTCTTTGCGAACCCATGGACTGTAGCCTACCAGGCTCCTCCATCCATGGGATACTCCAGGCAAGAACACTGGGGTGGGTTGCCATTTCCTTCTCCAGTGCATGAAAGTGAAACGTGAAAGTGAAGTCGCTCAGTTGTGTCAGACTCTTTGTGACCCCGTGGACTGCAGGCCATCAGCCTCCTCCACCCATGGAATTTTCCAGGCAAGAGTACTGGAGTGGAGTGCCATTACCTTCTCCAAGTAATGGTTCCTAGGACCCACTTAACTTCATACTCCAGAATGTCTGGCTCTAGGTGAAGGACCATGCTATTGTGGTTAACCAGGTCATTAAGAACTTTTTTGTATAGTTCTGTGTATTTTTGCCACCTATTCTTGATCTCTTCTGCTTCTGTTAGTTCCTTGCCATTTCTGTCCTTTATTGTGCCAATTTTTGCATGAAATATTCCCTTGGTATTTCCAATTTTCTTGAATAGATCTTTAATTGTTCCCATTCTATTGTTTTCCTCTATTTCTTTGCATTGTTCACTTAAGGCTTTCCATATCTCTCCTTGCTATTCTCTGGAACGCTGCATTAAGTTGAGTGTTTCTTTCCCTTTCTCCTTTGTTCTTTGCTTCTCTTCTTAGCTATCTTTAAGGCTTCCCAAGACAACCATTTTACCTTGTTGATATTTCTTTTCTTGAGGATGGCTTCTGATTACAAACTCCTATTTTTAACTTAAGATAATAAATATCCCATCCTATTGTTTTCCTCTATTTCTTTGCATTGTTCAATTAAGGCTTTCCATATCTCTCCTTGCTATTCTCTGGAACGCTGCATTAAGTTGAGTGTTTCTTTCCCTTTCTCCTTTGCTCTTTGCTTCTCTTCTTAGCTATCTTTAAGGCTTCCCAAGACAACCATTTTACCTTGTTGATATTTCTTTTCTTGAGGATGGCTTCTGATTACAAACTCCTATTTTTAACTTAAGATAATAAATCATATTAATAAGCTTCTTAATGTTTAACCATCTTCACCTACCCTGATAATGCATAATTAGTCATATTTATCAGTATTTAATTCATTAGAGAAGTAAATATATTTTGTTAATGTTTAACTTAATACTTTAATTCTATACATATTAGTGCCTCTGGTTTATACTTCTTTGTCCATGACTAAATAGTTAAGCATATTTTTCTATGTGCTCTAAAAATGCTCCAGTATAACTTAAAGTTTTGCTAGTTTAATTTTAACTCTCAAAATTATCATCAAATACTCTTGTTAATTGTATATTAGCCAAGTTAATAATTCATTAGATCACCAAGTTTCCAAAGCACAATCAAAACTATCTAGAAATAAAGTTAATACTAAAATTTACCAACGTGTTTCAACCTTTCTTAATGACTCAATGACTTAAAAAAAAATTCAACATTTTCCGAGAATCTTTCATTGAAAGGATCCTGATACAAAACAAATGGCACACTTAAATTATTATATAATTTATTGAAATTTTCTTTGCAAATGGCTTATAAAAAGCCTAAGAATGTGGTATTGAGGAAGCACATGGAATAAAGATCCCCAGAACCAGGAGCAGAGGACTATTTCCACCTACAAGAATCAAAAGGATGAGGGAGGGGAAGAGCCAGGAGAAAGGCATGTAAAAAAATGCCACCTAGTGAAGTCTGTGTGTTAACAGACTCAGTCAGCTTGAAGTAATCCCTCAAGGAAGGCAGCTAGAAGCAGGAGAGCACGGAAGCTGCTGGTGTCTTCTATAGGGGTCAGCTTCCTGAGATCAGTTCAGTTCAGTTCAGTCGCGCAGTCGTGTCCGACTCTTTGCGACCCCATGAATCGCAGCACGCCAGGCCTCCCTGTCCATCACCAACTCCCGGAGTTCACTCAGACTCACGTCCATTGAGTCTGTGATGCCATCCAGCCATCTCATCCTCGGTCGTCCCTTTCTCCTCCTGCCCCCAATCCCTCCCAGCATCAGGGTCTTTTCCAACGAGTCAACTCTTCGCATAAGGTGCCCAAAGTACTGGAGCTTCAGTTTTAGCATCATTCCTTCCAAAGAAATCCCAGGGTTGATCTCCTTCAGAATGGACTGGTTGGATCTCTTGCAGTCCAAGATAGCAGAGCATAAATGGAGATGAAGCACATTTACGAACAGACAAAGGAAGATATTCTGCACATCTTTCCAAGGGGTCAGGGACTTCCTGTGCTATGCTTTTGTTGTATCCCTACTGCTTACAGTACTGCCATAACTATTTTTGGAATAAATATATGAACAATTAAATTATAAGAAATATTCAGTGGACATTAGGTTAAAACTATAATTTTAAAAAGCATTCTTACCTGCGAATATTTTTCATTTACCCTCCAGATAATTACTTGATTTGTTAACACATTGATATGAAAATGTCTAAACCAATAAATTCTTTCTATCTATGTAAACACAAATTAATAAAAATTTGCTTTTGAAAGTATTGCATCAGGTGCTTTCTTAACAGATCTCTAATTAATTGAATCTCTTCTCATAACGTTCTCCCTTGTCCCTGGAAACACATACTCTGTTGCTTATGACACATGCAATGGCCAATGGACGGTACCACTCCTGCTTCCCCAGTGGAATCTGAATTCACCAAGAGCCTGATACTTGCTTGCAAATCTGGTTGTACTTGTCAATATATTATTTAATTAAAATATATGTAAACAGATGATATGTAATATGAAAGAGGAGGTTTTTAATGAAAATTATGTTGCATGCTGGGAAAAGATAATGAAACTGAGTCACAAAAAATGGTGATGGTTTGGGTGCAGAAAACTAATGAAAATCCAGACATCTTCATTGTTTTTCAATATTTTTAAGTGTTTGCTTCATTTTTAATAGATTTAAGTTAAAGATCACTGATGATATAGTCAGGCTATGATTTATGCCAGAAAGATGACATTGAAATTCAGTCATAAAACAACATTCAAAGAAAGTCTACTGAACTTCCAACAAAACCTTCTAACTGAATGGTTACATATAAAACTACAAAATATTATACATATAAACTTTATTATAATTCTTTATTTAATATGAATTTCTAGTTATGTAGTTAAGAATTATTCTATCAGTTTCATTTTTACATAAAAGAATCAGAAAAGCACGATTTGTCATAAAATTGCACATGACTGTATTTATTTTCAAATCCATGCTTATTGATTCAAAACATATGTAATAAGTACCTAATATATTCACATCATAGTATAGCCAATGAATAGTCATGAATAAAACAAATAAGTTTTGCCTCCTCTCTAAAACCTGCTTGCTAATAGGAAGGAGCATAAAATATTCATAAATACATACATGTATACCTGCATACAGGACTTCCCTGGTGGCTCAGATGGCAAAGCGTCTGTCTACAATGTGGGAAACTCGGGTTCAATCCCTGGGTCGGGAAGATCCCCTGGAGAAGGAAATGGCAGTCCACTGCAGTACTATTTGCCTGGAAAATCCCATGGACAGAGGAGCCTGATAGGCTACAGTCCATGGCGTCGCAAAGAGTCGGACACGACTGAGAGACTTCACTTATTCACTCACTTCACTTATACCTGTATACATACGTATATAATAAAAAAAAAAAAAAAAGAAAGAAATGAAAGGAAAGACAGGGGCAAGGAAGGAAAAATAACATAATCTCAAATATAGAAATGTTATATAATAAAATAGAATAAAGAGAGTAGGATCTCTTTATTATTAAAGAGAGTCAGTCCCATCTGCCAGCATGACCCGGCTCGCCCGATCCCGAACCCACTCCACCTCAAGTAGCATCGGCTCTGGAGAAAGTGCCTTCAGCCGATCTGTTGCCAGCAATCAGTCAGATGGAACTCAAGAATCCTCTGAGTCCCCTGATGTTCTGGACAGACACCAGACCATGGAAGTGTCCTGCTAAGCAAATGCTCCTCCCCAGGACCATGCAAGTCCATCCTCCTTCAAACAGCCACTCCATAATATAACACTTCATCCAGCAATCTGGCATCTATCCTTAACTCCTGCATGGCCACTGACTCTCTCTTTCTGGTATCCTGGATTTATCATCCTCTCTGCCTGCCCACCCTCCTTTTTGTATGTACCAAGAACCACTTCCATGCCATTTCTGTAACATTCCAACCTCTTAGCTGATCAGATCTCCATATCTTCTATTACCAGCCTTTCCCTGTGCTTTCCCAACTATGTATCTAAGATTCTTTGATTCCTCATGTATGTTGTGTGAGCACGCATGTCTGTGTTTATGTGTGCATAGTTTTGTGATTTTAGACATGCTTTCTTGTAGAGCTTCTGCAGACAAAAACAAAAAAAGGGACTTTTTTTTTTTGCATTTTCAGTGGTGTTTTTAGGAGAAATATGCAGAACAGTTTTCTAGGTAGGCCGTTACATTCTCTTTCGGTTCCTTTCTGATGGTCAAGATTTGTGAAGTGACTTCAGGAGAAAGGAGATCTGAGGAAGGTGGAAGATCATAATTCCTATTTGGATTATTGCTTGTGACCAATAGAAGGGAACCTGTTACATAGAAAAGCAGGCCAGGTGGCCAGCCACCTTCTCCTATCCAGTTGTATCCTATAAATGAAAGGAAGGGATATGTTCTCTTAGAAGCCCATGAATGATGACATTCTGATGCAATGTGGCATTTTTCTGAAGGAATGAGTGTGGCTTAATAATAGGAGTCTCAGCGCAGGAAGGTGGAAAACAAATTCCAGGCCTCTGCTCTGTCAGAGCAAAATTGATGTGTCTGCAGTGTCTGATGCCACACACCAGACATTGGAAGGAGGCGCCTCCCAGGAGAAGCACTCTTCATCTCTCCATCCCCTGTAAAGGGAGAAGTCTAGCCTGAAAATTATATAGATGTTGAGGAAATGGCTGGAGAGAGAGGAACAGACATTAACACAATCTGATGCTTTATAAGTATAACCTTGATTTAAGAAGACTTAATGGAGCCTAAATGAAAGATAGAACCCATTTCTCAGAAAGTTAATCCTGTGAAATCTCTCTTCTAAGAGGGAAGGGACCATAAGGGCACCCCGACCATGTAGAATTGTGTTCAGTCCGCTGCTATGTGAGGGGGTCACAGCCACCCAGAGAGTGTCTCCAGGAGGAGTGTGAAAACAATTGCCACCCAGTAAGGGTCCGCTTTGACAGACAGAGATGTCAGCTCAGGGTTACACAATTTCAGTCCTAGGAAGGGGCTTTTCAGACATAGCATTCACTTTCTGCTCAGATAGGGAATGCATCACTCTGCTGGAGTACGACTTTTTACAGATGACAAAATAAAGCTGTATATGTCTCATTGTTTAAAAAAAAAAAAGAGAGTAGGATCTCTTTTAATGGAACTAATCTTTGAAAATATTTATAGTACATTATAAAAGAAGGAAGTTTTTCACTATGTGAGCATAGATTATTATAGAAAAGGAAGAAAAGGACCTGAGCATTGACTATTTTACAGAAGGATACGAGCATATACTATAATAGAGAAGAATCCATTAAAATAGACAGTAGAGGATCCAAATTCAACCAATAGGTCAATTATCAATTTGGAAGCAATTGGGAGCATTCAAAAAAGAACTGTGAGTGTGATTGTGAGGACAAAACCCTGATTATTGTGAGTTAAGGAAAGAATAGATAATAAAGAAGAAAGAGTGAGTAAAGATCATTCTAATGATAATTTTTTGTCAATATGGAAATAACACCCTCATTCTACCACTCACTTAGTTGGGAAAATGTGAAGAAGAGGGAATTGAAAACTCTTCCATAAGTGGAAGCAACTTCCCCTTTTAGGCCAGGAGGTGCCGAGAAGAAAAGTGCAATCACAAATTGAGTCAATGAACACCGACTCTATCACACTGCTTTCTCATTTTTCTTTTAAGTCCTTGAGGGTGTTAACTGTGAAAAGGCTTGACTTCACATAAAATTCAGAAGTGAGAGGAAGCAAAACCAATTGAATTTTAAATTAAAGCTTAAATTAATGAGCAGCAATGATTTACTTTTCTATATAAGGATCTAAAACTATGTAAAGATAGTTTATAAGATATAAGTGTCTGAATGCAGAGTTCGAAAGAATAGCAAGAAGAGAGAAGTAAGCCGCCTTCAGCGATCAATGCAAAGAAATAGAGGAAAAGAACAGAATGGGAAAGACTAGAGATTTCTTCAAGAAAATTAGAGATACCAAGGGAACATTTCATATAAAGATGGGCTTGATAAAGGACAGAAATGGTATGGACCTAACAAAAGCAGAAGATATTAAGAAGAGGTGGCAAGAATACACGGAAGAACTGTACAAAAAAGATCTTCATGACCCAGATAATCATGATGATGTGATGACTAATCTAGAGCCAGACATCTTGGAATGTGAAGTCAAGTGGGCCTTAGAAAGCATCACTACGAACAAAGCTAGTGGAGGTGATGGAATTCCAGTTGAGCTGTTTCAAATCCTGAAAGATGATGCTGTGAAAGTGCTGCACTCAATTTGCCAGCAAATCTGGAAAACTCAGCAGTGGCCACAGGACTGGAAAAGGTCAGTTTTCATTCCAATTCCAAAGAAAGGCAATGCCAAAGAATGCTCAAACTACCGCACAATTGCACTCATCTCACATGCTAGTAAAGTAATGCTCAAAATTCTCCAAGCCAGACTTCAGCAATACGTGAACCGTGAACTCCCTGATGTTCAAGCTGGTTTTAGAAAAGGCAGAGGAACCAGAGATCAAATTGCCAACATCCGCTGGATCATGGAAAAAGCAAGAGAGTTCCAGAAAAACATCTATTTCTGCTTTATTGACTATGCCAAAGCCTTTGACTGTGTGGATCACAGTAAACTGTGGAAAATTCTGAAAGAGATGGGAATACCAGACCACCTGACCTGCCTCTTGAGAAATCTGTATGCAGGTCAGGAAGCAACAGTTAGAACTGGACATGGAACAACAGACTGGTTCCAAATAGGAAAAGGAGTACGTCAAGGCTGTATATTGTCACCCTGCTTATTTAACTTCTATGCAGAGTACATCATGAGAAATGCTGGACTGGAAGAAACACAAGCTGGAATCAAGATTGCTGGGAGAAATATCAATAATCTCAGATATGCAGATGACACCACCCTTATGGCAGAAAGTGAGGAGGAGCTAAAAAGCCTCTTGTTGAAAGTGAAAGAGGAGAGTGAAAATGTTGGCTTAAAGCTGGCCCCATCACTTCATAGGAAATAGATGGGGAAACAGTAGAAACAGTGTCAGACTTTATTTTTTTGGGCTCCAAAATCACTGCAGATGGTGACTGCAGCCATGAAATTAAAAGATGGTTACTCCTTGAAAGGAAAGTTATGACCAACATAGATAGCATATTCAAAAGCAGAGACATTACTTTGCCGACTAAGGTCCATCTAGTCAAGGCTATGGTTTTTCCTGTGGTCATGTATGGATGTGAGAGTTGGGCTGTGAAGAAGGCTGAGCGCCGAAGAATTGATGCTTTTGAGCTGTGGTGTTGGAGAAGACTCTTGAGAATCCCTTGGACTGCAAGGAGATCCAACCAGTCCATTCTGAAGGAGATCAACCCTGGGATTTCTTTGGAAGGAAAGATGCTAAAGCTATAGCTCCAGTACTTTGGCCACCTCATGCGAAGAGTTGACTCACTGAAAAAGACTCTGATGCTGGGAGGGATTGGGGGCAGGAGGAGAAGCGGATGACCAAGGATGAGATGATTGGATGGCGTCACGGACTCGATGGACGTGAGTCTGAGTGAACTGTGGGAGATGGTGATGGACAGGGAGGCCTGGTGTGCTGCAATTCATGGGGTCGCAAATAGTCAGACATGACTGAGCGACTGAACTGAAAACTATGTACACAAATAAACATCATATCATTCGATGTGAACATTACACATTTCATAGGCATATAGTTTTACATTACATTTCATATAGCATGCTATGCTAAGCATGCTAAGTCACTTCAGTCGTGTTCGACTCTCTGCGGCCCTATGGACAGTAGCCCCCAGGCTCCTCTGTCCCCAGGATTCTCTAGGCAAGAATACTGGAGTGAGTTGCCATTTCCTTCTCCATTCATATAGCATATAGTTTGTATATTGTCATCATACTGTAATGGCATATGATGTCTACTAAAATAAAGATTTATGAAGCTACTCTGATTTGTGTTATTCTGAGAAAAAAATCTCCAAATGGTCATTCTGGCCTATTCCCCTGGAGAAATACAAGTTATATGGCGAATTTTCCCTCAGAGGTCTATACAATTTGATCAAATCAGATCATAAAACAAATTATAATGAAAATGGATGGCATCATCTTTTCCCAACTGTATGGAATATTGCTGAAGTGGAATCCAGTCTAATTTTTCTACTGTCTCATAATTTTCCAGTAGAAAAAATGCCCTGTTATATTTTACAGTGACAGATATCTTTTATTTCATGGTGTGTGCTTCACCTGACATACATAGAATAAAATAAATCATGACTATATACTTAGTTATCCTCCACAGTTGTTTTTATTTCTTTTTTCCCTTCAACCAAGACACATTTTATTGTGGTTTTAAAAAAAAGAGCTTACACCCAGAGGGATGGTACGGGGAGAGGAGGGAGGAGGGTTCAGGATGCTGAACATATGTATACCTGTGGCAGATTCATGTTGATGTATGGCAAAACCAATACAATATTGTAAAGTAATTAACCTCCAATTAAAATAAATAAATTTATATTTAAACAATAAATTAATTAAAAAAGAAAAATAAATTTAAAAAAAGCTTAAAAGATCCAATTTAAATCCAGTTTAGAAAGCTTAGTCACTTTAAATAAACATACAGATAAAAAGGAAAAACAAATTCTGGGTTTTCAATCATATGAAATCATAAATGACTTTGAGACTACAAAAATTAAAATAATTGCACAAACATGTTAATGATATCTAGATAATATCCCAGGAATGATGGATAATAACACATAATTTATAAGTAAATACTTTCCTTTGAATATTAAATATATTAGATTGGAATACAAGAGCAAATAGTTCTGTTGAACTTTCAAAAATTCTCTTTGTTTTAGAATAATCTCACAAAGTATTGTTAGCTAAGTACACTGGTTATATCAATAATAAAATAAATCAAATTATTTTCAGAATAGGCAGCACAAAACATCACAGTATTGTTCAGAAATATTTCAAATCATAAATATGATCACATCAGGAACAAAAATATGCAGTTTTGTTAGAGTGTGAAGGTCATGAGGAGCCATTTATCTAGAGGAAAACAACTTAGCATCATAATGGACAGGGAGGCCTGGTGTGCTGCAATTCATGGGGTCGCAAATAGTCAGACATGACTGAGCGACTGAACTGAAAACTATGTACACAAATAAACATCATATCATTCGATGTGAACATTACACATTTCATAGGCATATAGTTTTACATTACATTTCATATAGCATGCTATGCTAAGCATGCTAAGTCACTTCAGTCGTGTTCGACTCTCTGCGGCCCTATGGACAGTAGCCCCCAGGCTCCTCTGTCCCCAGGATTCTCTAGGCAAGAATACTGGAGTGAGTTGCCATTTCCTTCTCCATTCATATAGCATATAGTTTGTATATTGTCATCATACTATAATGGCATATGATGTCTACTAAAATAAAGATTTATGAAGCTACTCTGATTTGTGTTATTCTGAGAAAAAAATCTCCAAATGGTCATTCTGGCCTATTCCCCTGAAGAAATACAAGTTGGTTTTATAATATGGCAAATATTCCCTCAGAGATCTATATAATTTGATCAAATCAGATCATAAAACAAATTATAATGAAAATGGATGGATCATCTTTTCCCAACTGTATGGAATATTGCTGAAGTGGAATCCAGTCTAATTTTTCTACTGTCTCAGAATTTTCCAACTGTCTCATAATTTTCCAGTAGAAAAAATGCCCTGTTATATTTTACAGTGACAGATATCTTGTATTTCATGGTGTGTGCTTCACCTGACATACATAGAATAAAATAAACCATGACTATATATTTAGTTATCCTCCACAGTTGTTTTTATTTCTTTTTTCCCTTCAACCAAGACAAATTTTATTGTGGTTTAAAAAAAAAGAGCTTACACCCAGAGGGATGGTACGGGGAGGGAGGAGGGAAGAGGGTTCAGGATGCTGAACATATGTATACCTGTGGCAGATTCATGTTGATGTATGGCAAAACCAATACAATATTGTAAAGAATTAACCTCCAATTAAAATAAATAAATTTATATTTAAACAATAAATTAATTAAAAAAGAAAAATAAATTTAAAAAAAGCTTAAAAGATCCAATTTAAATCCAGTTTAGAAAGCTTAGTCACTTTAAATAAACATACAGATAAAAAGAAAAAAAAATTCTGGGTTTTCAATCATATGAAATCATAAATGACTTTGAGACTACAAAAATTAAAATAATTGCACAAACATGTTAATGATATCTAGATAATATCCCAGGAATGATGGATAATAACACATAATTTATAAGTAAATATTTTCCTTTGAATATTAAATATATTAGATTGGAATACAAGAGCAAATAGTTCTGTTGAACTTTCAAAAATTCTCTTTGTTTTAGAATAATCTCACAAAGTATTGTTAGCTAAGTACACTGGTTATATCAATAATAAAATAAATCAAATTATTTTCAGAATAGGGAGCACAAAACATCACAGTATTGTTCAGAAATATTTCAAATCATAAATATGATCACATCAGGAACAAAAATATGCAGTTTTGTTAGAGTGTGAAGGTCATGAGGAGCCATTTATCTAGAGGAAAACAACTTAGCATCATGGGAAGTTACAGGTTCTGGAGACAGGTAGGGTTTGGTATGGCCTGGAGAGAGGTCATATCATTGTATGGCAGTTTGGATTCCCTCAGAAGAAGACTCTAAAGTAGGAATTTGTGTGCAAGGAGTTTATCTGGGAGCTAGAAGGTCACTTGCAATGATGTGAGGAAGTATTAGAGTAGGAATAGGGGACACTAATTAACCCAGCTGTTATAGATTGTGGCTGGAAATTAATCTTTAGGGATAGTTCTGGGTACTGGTGCAAAACATGTACCTAAAATTCTCCTAACCAGAAAGAAAGAAGCTGGAGTTTTTAGTGAGGGCCACTGGTCAAAGATTATCTTTAAGGATGTTTATTTCCCAGTACTTACAGCTAGTATCTTGGTTAAAGTAAAAATTCTATAAAGCATAGATGTAGATATTTGCAGTTGGAGTATGAGATCACACTGGCAGGTCCTGCTGTGAAAGGCAGGCACTGAAAGCATTCTTCTAGAGGGAACTTGAACATGCACTGAGCTTCTCTGGGCCTTATATTCTCCACTTATGGAACAGAGATTGTGATATCTTCCTTTGTCATACACTACTATGATAATTTAATGATATAATGGAAAACAACTTCCACTCAATAAATGTTACTTATCTCACCTCCACTTGCCTCCAAGATCCTTTCCACAGGATCTTACAGCACAGATATCTTGTGCTGTAACCACTGAATTCTTCTCAGCCTTAGATTCCAGCCTTAGATTACAGTAGACATTTTAACTGCCGTTTTCCTCTATTGATGCAAAAGAAACATCAAATTAAGATTAAAATAAAGTGCTATTATATGAAGCATTGTGATTTTTGAATTTATATTATTACTGAATTGTACATCTGATAAATCATGTTCAACTCTGTAACTACATGGACTGCAGCTCACCAGGCTTCCCTGTCCTTCACTCTCTCCCAGAGTTTGCTTAAACTGATGTCCACTGACTCGGTGATGCCATCAAATTATCTCATTCAGTCTTGTCCCCTTCCTTTCCTGCCTTCAATCTTTCCCAGATCAGGTCTTTTGCAATGAATCGGCTCTTCCCAATAGGTGGGTAAAGTATTGGAGCTTCAGCATCAGTACTTCCAAGAAATACTCAGGGTTGATTTCCTCTAGGATTGACTGGCTTGATCTCCTTGCTGTTCAAGGTACTCTCAACAGTCTTCTCCAGCACCACAGTTTTGAGGCATCAGTTCTTTTGTGCTCAGTCATCTTTATGATCCAACTCTCATATCCATACATGACTATTGGGTAACCCATGGTTTTGACTATATGGACCTTTGTTGGCAAAGTGATGTCTCTGCTTTTTTATATACTGTTGAGGCTTGTCATAGCTTTTCTTCCAAGTAGCAGACATCTTTTAATTTCATCTTTTAGTCACCATCCACAGTGATTTTTGAGCCCAAGAAAATAAAGTATGTCACGTTTCCATTGTTTCCCTATCTATTTGCCATGAAGTGATAGGACCAGATGCTGTGATCTTAGTTTTTTGAATGTTGAATTTTAAGTCAGCTTTTTCACTCTTTCACTTCTATCAGGAAGCTCTACATTTTCTTCATCAAGTTTCTCTACACTTTCTTCCATTAGGGTGGTATAATCTCCATATATGAGGTTGTTGATATTTCTCCCAGAAAACTTAATTTTAGCTTGTGATTCATCCAGTCCAGGATTTCACATAATGTACTCTGCATATAAATTAAAAAAGCAGTGTGACAGTATACAACCTTGATTACTCCCTTCCCAATTTTGAACCAGTCCATTGTTACATGTCCAGTTCTGTTTCTTCTTGACCTGCATTCAGGTTTCTCAGGAAGCAGAAAAGGTGGCCTGTTATTCCCATCTCTTTAAGAATTTTCCACAGTTTGTTGTGATACATACAAAGGCTTCCATGTAGTCAACGAAGCAGAAGTGTACATTTTTATGGAATTACCTTGCTTTTCCTATGATCCAAAGATGTTGGTGATTTGATATCTGGTTCCTCTGCTGTCTCTAAACCCAGCTTTGACATTTAGAAATTCTCAACCGATGTACTGCTGTAGCCTAGCTTGAAGGATTTTGAGCACTACTTTGTTAAGCAGGCAAAATGAGCTTAATTGTACAGTTGTTTGAATATTCTTTGGCATTGGCCTTCCTTGGGATTGGAGTCAAAATTGTCCTTTTCCAGTCCCCTGGCTACTGCTGAGTTTTCCATATGGTCTGGCATATTGAATGCGGCACATTCACAGCATCATCTTTTAGGATTTTCAGTAGCACAGCTGGAATTCCATCATCTCCCTTAGCTTTGTTTGTAGTAATTCTTCCTAAGGCCCACTTGACTTCATACTCCAAGATGTTTGACTCTAGGTTAGTAACATCACCATTGTGGCTATCCAGGTCATTAAGACCTTTTTTGCACACTTCTGTGTATTTTGCCACCTATTCTTATTCTCTTCTGATTCTGTTAGGTCATACTGTTTCTGTCCTTTATTGTACCTATCTTTACATGAAATGTTTGCTTGGCATTTCAAATTTTCTTGAAGGAATTTCTAGTCTTTCCAAGTCTATTGTTTTTCTCTATTTATTTGCACTGTTCACTTAAGAAGGCTTTCTTATCTCTCCTTGCTATTATCTGGAACTCTACATTCAGTTGGGCATTTCTTTTCCTTTCTCCCTTGCCTTTCACTTTTCTTTTTTTCTCACATAATTGTAATGCCTCCTTAGACAACCATTTTGTCTTTTTGCATTTCTTTTTCTTGCTGATGGCTTTGTTCACCACCTCTTGTATAATGCTATGAACTTCTGCCCATAGGTCTTCAGCCACTCTATCAGTTCTAATCTCTTTCATCTATTTGTCACTTCCACTGTGGTGCTGGAGAAGACTCTTGAGAGTCCCTTGGACTGCAAGGAGATCCAACCAGTCCATTCTGAAGGAGATCAACCCTGGGATTTCTTTGGAAGGAATGATGCTAAAACTGAAGCTCCAGTACTTTGGCCACCTCATGCGAAGAGTTGACTCATTGGAAAATACCCTGATGCTGGGAGGGATTGGGGCAGGAGGAGAGGGGACGACAGAGGATAAGATGGTTGGATGACATCACCAACTCAATGGACATGGGTTTGAGTGGACTCTGGGAGTTGGTGATGAACAGGGAGGCCTGGCTGCGGTTCATGGGATCACAAAGAGTTGGACATGACTGAGTGACTGAACTGAACTGAACTGTAAAATCATAAAGGATATGATTTAGGTCATACCTAAATGACCTAGTGATTTTCCCTACTTTCTCAATTTAAGCCTGAATTTTGCAATAAAGAGCTAATGATCTGAGCCACAGTCAGATCCAGATTTTGTCTTTGCTGACTGTGTAGAGCTTCTACATCTTTGGCTGCAAAAATATAATCAATCTGTCTTTGATACTG
The DNA here is from genome assembly GCA_006408695.1 of Aepyceros melampus. Taxonomy (NCBI): domain Eukaryota; kingdom Metazoa; phylum Chordata; class Mammalia; order Artiodactyla; family Bovidae; genus Aepyceros; species Aepyceros melampus. Next base: position 36,422 of record SJXQ01000347.1, on the reverse strand, counting down.
ACCATCTGGTGATGCCCACATGTAGAGTCATCTTTTGTGTTATTGGAAGAGTGTTCAGTATAGTAAGTGTGTCTCTTGACAAAATTCTGTTAGCCTTTTCCCTGCTTCATTTTGTACTCCAAGGCCTAACTTGCTTTTTACTCCATACTCTACATTTCTGTATTAAGTATAGGGTTATTTCATTTATTCCCACAAAATCATTAATTTTGTTTACTAATATAGCCTTTAATATGAAAATATAAGATCATGATTTGCCTATAAGTTTTCTCTCCATTTGTATTTGTTTTCTGTAAATTTTCTATTGCTCCGACTTCTTCATTGTTATTTTTCTCACTGAGTTTGATTAAATTACCTTTACTGATTCTATCAGTGATTTCTTCACTCTTTTAAAAGAATTTAAATCAGCTAGATAAGTCAGAAACTTCTTACATGTTTTAATTTTCAAAACTAATATCAGTGGTAGATATCCAAGTGAGTAAAGTACCCGTTACTACTCTAACTTCTTTTCTGTGTCATGGTTACTTCTTGGATCTCACTATGTCATCATCTATGTCACATAGTGACATAGAACTATAGATAATGCTAAACTGAGGAAAAACTTAAATAGTCCTGAAACATAGTTTCACTAGGAATAGATCTGTATAGCCTTGGAGAACTTTCTGAAAGCCAGATTTTTTTATTTCCCAATTTTGAGAAGTCACTGAAGTGTTGAATCAAATTAGTTACACTTTTTGATTCATAGTGAAAAATTACTTTTATCATGTATCATAAATATTTTAGATATCATATATGGGATTTTAAAATATGTTGTATTGCAAAAAGATAAATACAATTCAATAATACTGCCATCATTGGTATGCTGCTGCTGCTGCTAAGTTGTGTCAGTCGTGTCCAACTCTCTGAGACCCCATAGATGGCAGCCCACCAGGCTCCCCTTTCCCTGGGATTCTGTAGGCAAGATCACTGGAGTGGATTGCCATTTCCTTCTCTAATGCATGAAAGTGAAAAGTGAAAGTGAAGTTGCTCAGTCGTGTCAGACTCTTAGCAACCCTATGGACTGTAGCCTACCAGGTTCCTCCATCCATTAGATTTTCAGGCAAGAATACTGAAGTGGGTCGCCATTGCCTTCTCTGATCATCAGTATGAACAGTATTTTAATTGAAATAAATTTGAAATGCAAAAAAAATAAGTGCAATTTGCAAGAATTTCAATTTTTTTTTAGAGAATATTTAAACAAGGATGGTCACACCTCTATGGGAGAACACAGATATACTTTGACACACTCTTTGGCACTCTATTATCTTGGCATCATCAAAAATTCATAAATACTATAGACCAATGGAACAAGATAGAAAGCCCAGAAATAAACTCATGCACTTATGGGTATCTTATTTTCGACAAAGGAGGCAAGAATATGCAATGGGACAAAGACAGCCTCTTCAAAAAATGGAGCTGGGAAAACAGGACAGTTACATGTAAAAGAATGAAATTAGAACACTTCCTAACATTATACACAAAGATAAACTCAAAATGGATTAAAGACCTAAATTAAGACAAGAAACTATAAAACTCTTAGAGGAAAACATAGGCAGAACACTCGATGACATAAATCAAAGCAAGATCCTCTATGATCCACCTCCTAGAATAATGCAAATAAAAACTAAATTAAACAAGTGGGACCTGATTAAACTTAAAAGCTTTTGCACAGGAAAGGAAACTATAAACAAAGTGAAAAGACCACCCTTGGAATGGGAGAAAATAATAGCAAATGAAACAACTGGCAAAGGATTAATTTTCCGAAATATATAAGCAGCTCATACAACTCAATAACAGAAAAACAAACAACCCAATCAAAACGTGGGTAAAACACTTAAATAGACACTTAAATAGACATTTCTCCTAAGAAGACATACAAATGGTTAACAAATACAGGAAAAAATGTTCAACATCGCTCATTTTAGAGGAATGTAAATTAAAACTACAATGAGATATCACCTCTCACCAGTCAGAATGATCATCATCAAAAGTCTACAGATAAATTCTTTTTGTGGAGTGTGGAGGAAAGGGAATTGTATTACATTATTGGTGGGAATGCAAATTGATACAGTCACTCAGGAGATGGTATGGAGACTCCTTAAAAAACTAAATAAAACCACCATATATCCCAGGCATCCCACTCCTGGGCGTATACCCTGAGGAAACCAAAATTGAAAGAGACACATGTATCCCATTGTTCATTGCAGCACTATTTACAATAGTTAGAACATGGAAGCAACCTAAATGTCCATTGACAGATGAATGGATAAAGATATAGTGGTACATATACAAAATTGAACATTACTCAGCCATAAAAAGGAACACATTTGAGTCAGTTCTAATGAGGTGGATGGATCTACAGCCTGTTATACAGAGTGAAGTAAGTCAGAAAGAAAAAGATGAATATCATATTCTTACACATATATATGGAATCTAGGAAAATGGTAATGAAGAATTTATTTACAGGGCATCATTGGAGAAACAGACATAGAGAATAGACTTATGGTCATGTGGAGAGGGAAAGAGAGGGTGAGATGTATGGGAAGAGTAGAAGAGTAGTACATAGCATTACCATATGTAAAACATATAGACAATGTTAATTTGCTATATGGCTCAGGAAACTCAAACAGGGTCTCTCTATCAACCTAGAGAGGTGGGATGGGGGAGGGAGATGGGAGGGAGGTTCAAAAGGGAAGGGATATGTGTATACCTATGGCTGATTCATGTTGAGGTTTGACAGAAAGCAACAAATTTTGTAAAGCTATTATCATTCAATTAAATATAAATAAATTAATTTTTAAAATTCATAAATATTAGTCATAGTAACAGATTAGTAAATGACAGCAGATGGCATGATCTTATACTCTCTTGAATCTTCATATATTTGTCTTTATGGTTGTTAGCTTTGTCATATGTTCTAACAAAGAGTTTACCTTGTACTCCTGTCAGTTAGCTTTACTAAATTAGAAGCTATCATCTATCAACACTAAGCCTGAGTGAGTCCTGAGGGCTCCCTAATATACCCAACAAAAAAGCTAGTCCACTAAAAAGAAATGGCACTGAATCAATAAATCAGTTGAAAAAGGGGGGAAAAAAGAGATTAGCAGGAAATGAGTTGTGATCACCAAAAAAGTCAAGTTTTTTTTTATTTGTGTCAGAGATTTTAGGTTTAATTTTGTCAACAAACCAAGAACACATTCTACAGATTATTTCCTTTTCACTTCATGACCATGTATAAACATGAAATATATGCTCATGGTAATCAACTAATTTCTTATTTTATTTCAGAAGCATTTTGAAGACTCGATTTTTCAGCATAATATATTTTAAAAGTTGTAGTTTCTTACACTAATATGTACTCAATGAATTATTATTGAATAAATTTATAAACAGATAGTTTAATTTACTTTTGAAAACTATTACTGATAAATCCCAAGAAAAGCAATCCAACTTTCCACATTTTAAATAATGATAATTTAAAAATCATGGTGAATAAACGGGGAAACAATAGACACAGTGAGAGACTAATTTTGGGGGCTCCAAAATCACTGCAGATGGTAACTGCAGACATGAAAATAAAAGATGCCTGCTCCTTGAAAGAAAAGCTATGACCAACCTAGACAGCATGTTAAAAAGCTGACATTACTTTGCCAACAAAGGTCCATCTAGTCAAAGCTATGGACTTTCCACTGGTCATGTATGGATGTGAGAGTTGAACTATAAAGAAAGCTGAACACTGAAAAACTGATGCTTTTGAACTGTGGTGTTGGATAAGACTCTTGAGAGTCCCTTGAACTACAAGGAGATCCAACCATTCCATCCTAAAGGAAATCAGTCCTGAATATTCATTGGAAGCACTGAGGCTGAGGCTGAAGCTTCAATACTTTGGGCACCTTATGTGCAGAAGTGACTCACTGGAAAAGCCCTGATGCTGGGAAAGGTTGAAAGTGGGAAAAGAAGAGAACGACATAAAATGAGATGGTTGGATGGCATCACTGACTTAATGGACGTGAGTTTGAGCAAGCTCTGGGAGTTGGTGATGGACAGGCAAGCCTGGTGTGCTGCAGTCCATGGTTTTGCAAAGAGCTGAATAATACTAAGTGATCTGAACTGAACTGAAAAATTTTAGCACACAGTATTAAAATTAAAGCTAAATATGGTTCCTTTTTTAAAATTCCATAAAATCTCCAGGTGCATTACATTGTTTGACTGACTATTGATACTTTTTCAGTAGCTAATTAATTATTAATTGTTTAATAGCTGATACTTATTTACTGATCTACTCAGGTTGCTCAGTGGTAAAGAATCTGCCTGCCAATGCAGGAGCTGCCAGAGACATGGATTTGATCCTTGGGTCAGGAACATCCCCTGGAGAAAACAATGGTTCCCCACTCCAGTATTCTTGCGAGGATAATCCCAGGGACAGAGGAGCCTGGCAGCCTACAGTCCATGAGGTTGCAAAGAGACAAGAATGAGGAACTGAGAATACAGTAGTTCAATGCTAACCCAAAATTAATACAAATCTCTTTTTTATTTCTTGTAAAGCTAATTCAGAGCACTATATAATCATGTGCATGTGGGCAACACATTACAAATAAATATTTGGATTCACGTATTTAATAAAAATTGAGTAAACTGGGTGTTACTGATAAAGGCTTCCTCCATTATAGTATGGTCTTTGCCCTAACTTCTTTCATCTTTAACGCTCCTAAAAAATATACTCAGAAATTTCCCTTTCCTTTTTTCTAACTGAATCCCTACCTTGTCTATCTAAAGTTATCAAATTCTGACTTTTTCTTTTCAAAAATAGATATAAAAATAACACTTCTTTCATGAAGCTTTTTCTTTTCATGTGGTTAGAATTAATCTCACTCTCCTTTGAATCCCTTAGTCTTTTAGTTATTATTGCTGTTATCATACCTATAATAAACAGGTGCATATTCATATGTCTCTCACTAATATGCAAACTCATTTAAGAGCAAAGGTTGACTTGTTTTTTTGTATGTTTCATAAGGTGGGAGGGGGGTTCAGATTGGGAACTCATGTAAACTCATGGTGGATTCATGTTGATGTATGGCAAAACCAATACAGTATTGTAAAGTAAAATAAAAAAAACTAAAATATACTATAAAAAATAAAATCTATTTATCTGCAAAAAAATGCTTTGTTTTATTTTACTTTGTTTTGTTAAAATACAGTTGATTGGGACTTCCCTGGTGGTCCAGTGGTTAAGACTTCACTTTCCAGTGCAAGGGTTTGAAGGTTTGACTAGGCCTGGCTAGGGAGCTAAGAACCCATATACCTCACAGCCAAAAAACCAAAACATGAAACAATATTGCAATAAACTCAATAAAGAATTTTAAAATGGATCATATTTAAAAATAACAAAATACAGTTGATTTACAATACTGTGTTTTGTTTTGTTTTGTTTTCCTGATCAACTTTGAATCACCAAGGCATTTAACATGTGTCCAGATCCATGTAAACATTCCAGAAATGCTCATTTAATTTTGATGTTAGTTTAAAATCCCTTTCAATATTTAGCAAACTAACTAAACTACTAGGTGTGTAAAAATGTTTATTTAATTAATTGTTTCTCAAGGAGTTAGCTAAACTGAATTACACAGTTCATCTACATTGCTTGGTTTCAGTGTGTATGGTTAATAATGCTACTAAGGATTATTTTCATAATGCTTTAAGTTCAAGCCGTCTCATTTTAGACACTGTAATTTTAATTTTTAAAAAAATTGATTCAGGTTTCCTTAGAACAAAAGAAAAGAAAAGCCTGAAGAGCACATTTATTTTGGGGGTTGATCATTGAACCATATCACACTATGATGAGGTATTTGTTTCTGCGGCATGAATGCAACTGCATCTTTGGTAAAATATATGCTCATAGAATAAGATTGAAGCAGATAACTAGGCATTTCATGTGATATGCAAAGAATCTTTATTCCTGAGAGTGTGAAGTTTAAAAAATATTCTATAGTTCCTCTTTGGCTTTCAAATAAGTGTCTACCTCCTTGATTACACGAATGTAGTTCTGAATTTCCAGGTTTTTAATGTAGTTTTTTTAGTTGAAAGCAATTCATAAGGAAATAATTTTTAATAATACACTGGATGTAGCTGATGTATTAATTTGACTGCCACCAGCATCATTCACTTAATAACAGTTATTTATCCACTGTTATAGGTGTTGGTTGATGAAGAAATGCAGCAGCAAGGGAGAAAAAAAGAAACAAAGCTCCTGCTTTCATGGAGTTTCTTTCTGCATGTCAGGGAGTGGTCTCTCATAAGAACAGAGCAGGATAAGAGGACAAAGACTGTCCAAGTCAAGGCACGATCATGTTCAATTTTGGTAGCACATCTGATAAGATGGCATTGAAGTAAAACCTTGAAGGAAGGAATGGAGAGAATTGTGGGGATACTATGTATGTAAAGGGTGAGACAAGGGTAATTCCCAAAGAGACAGCAGCTATGCAGTGACTGTTGTAGAAGTTGATTGACATATCTATAAGATAGCAATGTGGTCTTTACGGCTAGAAAGCTTCAAGTAAAAGGTGAAAAATGACAGAATAAAAGATGAGAGCACTAACAAGAGAACCAGACCTCTTACAGTGGTCCCTTACAGGACATTTATTTCTTTCTGAACAATATAAAAAGATACTGTAAGATTCTAAACTGAGGAGTAGCATGACCTAACTTATCTCATATTTCTGTGTGGAGGATATTCTGCATAGCAAAGATAGAAGCAAGAAACTTTAGAAGACTGTTGGAACTTATAAGTTGAGAGATTAATGTGGCTTGGTTGGAGATGACAGTAATGGAGGTGGTTAGAAATGGCAAGATGCTGAATATATTTTTGAGGTATTTAAAATATTTTTCCTTGCTGGCTTGTGTTTAGAGTGTGAATGAAAGTCAAGAGCAATTGAAAGTATTTTGAATTGTGCCAGTGGTAGAACAAAATAGACATTACTAAATCAAGAAGTGGGGAAAGAACAAAAGTGTATGACTAGAGTTTAGGAGTAGATGAGAGTCATCAACATAGTTACGGTACAGAACTCTTAGAGACTGAATAAGATCTCCAAGGAAGTTAGAGAAAATAGAGAAGACCAGCTGTCCAAGAACTAAGTGTGGAAGATTGCAATATTTAGAGCTTGGCAATATGGGAAGAATGGAGAAACGGAGGCCAAGTGGTCTGAGAGGAGGAGAAAAAGCTAACTTAAGAAAAGAAGTCAAGAACTGATCAACCTTATCAGATGTTGTGGATAACTTGGGGGGTTTTCTGGTGGCTCAGGGGTAAAGCATCTGCCTGCAATGCAGGAGATGCTGCAGGTTAGATCTCTGGGTTGGGAAGATCCCCTGGAGAAGGCATGGCAAGCCAATAAAATATTCTTGCCTGGACAATCACATGGACAGAGGAACCTGGTGGGCTATAGTCCATAGTGTTGCAAAGAGTCGGGCATGACTGAGCGCACACTAATGGATAACTTGAATAAAACAAGGAGAGATTATTGACAATTAGTTAGATAAAGTGTAGGTCATTAGGTAGTATAAAAGGAGCAGTTTCATGGAAGGTAGAGAGGAAAACTCATTGGAAGGAATTCAAAGGACAGGGAGGAGATAAAGTGGATATAAAAAATAGTGACAGCTTTCAAGGTGTTTTGTAAAAAACAAACAAACAAACAAAAAACAACAAGAAGGTTGTGGGGTGCATAGAGAACTAGAGTAGCAGGTCATTCAATTGTATATATAGTCAACAGATTAGCTTTTGTTTTGTTTTAATATCACTCATAAATATTAGAATATTTTTATACAGTGATGGCTATTATCCAACTCAGGGAAAATGTTACCAGACATTTGGCCCTGCCCAAAACATCCATATGACACTTATTTTATGAATCATTTGGTTTAAGTCAAAAGGTTTCTTAAAATTAATCCTGCCCATAAACATTTGGTGGCCCATGCCAAAAGGTCTTTAAGATGCTGACCTATCCAAAATGTCATTGAGCATACTTGGTCCATGACAAATGGTTTTGAAAGAACCAAATATTAATGACCCTTTGAAATAGACCAAAGGCCTTCATGAATGTTTTTGAAGGGATCAAATATGATCAAATATCAAGCATCTTTTGGCATGGACTAAATGGCTTAGGTGCCTTAGGGCAGGACCAAATGGCCTGCAAGTCAAGGAAACTAATGATAATGCAGAAAAAAAAAAGTTAGAGAATAATTACAGGATCAAGTTTCTTGAGGAAGTGGACCTCTGAATTCAAAGTTCATTCAGAAGAACTTACCATAGGCAAAACAAATAATCCAGCCATCAAATAAGAAGGAAGACAGAGTTTCAGATGTAAGTGTATTAGATTTAGTGGTATAAGCACATCCAAGTTTTTCCTGTTTGTTTCTCCTCCTGTTGTTTTTCTTTCTTTCTTTTTTTCCTTTCCTTTAAACCAATGAGATTTGAGACCAGGTCACCAGTTGAGAGTTTTAGCCAAGATGTATTGGAGATTTCATGACATGTAGGATTGTAGTTGTCTAAATAAGTGGGCAAGTGAAAGAATTAGAGATAAATCTTCAGAGAGTGAGATAAAGGTGTAGAAGGTCAGATAAAGATGATTTTTTTTTTTTCCCAGTTGATAGTGGAATCAAGGCCCACAGCCCTGCAGCAAATGCAAAGGGGTTACAGGCTGGTAGTAAAGATCTAATGGTAGCATCCTAAGCAGACCATTCTTTGCTGTGCCTTTTCTCCCTTGTGCTAACACACTTCAGTCATGTCCAACTCTGTAACCCTATAGTCTGTAGCCTGCTACGTTCCTCTATCCATGGGATTTTCCAGTCAAGAATATTGAAGTGGGTTGCCATTTCCTTCTCCAGGGGAATTTCCTGACCCAGGAATTGAACCAATGTCTCTTATGCCTCCTGTATTGGCAGGTCGGTTCTTTACCACTAGTGCCACCTTGGAAAAGCTGGTTCTCTGGCATTCAGGTACACACTATGATTTACTCAGTACTCTTCCACTATATAACTTCTACATTTTATGACAATCAGAATTGGTTTCTATTATTTGCAAATAATAACCCTATGTTAACTGGCAAATATTAGTTGGAGCTACTCAAGAATTGTGGCAAATATCTAGGGACCCAGAAATTTTATCATAAATTAATAAATTATAATTATTGTTTACAAAATTAACAGGACATGATTTTCAGCTGGATGATTCCCTATCACAGTTGTTAACAATTGTCTCTAAAGTTATAATATAACAAGGACATAGGGTGATATATTTAGGAATTTAACCATCACTGTCAGGTATGAAATGACATTTTAATCAAATTCACCAAGAGTACTATGTAACTAGATCAAGATCAGTCAGTTCAGTTCAGTCGCGCAGTCGTGTCCGACTCTCTGTGACCCCATGAATCGCAGTACGTCATGCCTCCCTGTCCATCACCAACTCCCGGAGTTTACCAAGACTCACGTCCATCGAGTCTGTGATGCCATCCAGCCATCTCATCCTCGGTCATCCCTTTCTCCTCCTGCCCCCAATCCCTCCCAGCATCAGGGTCTTTTCCAATGAGTCAACTCTTCGCATGAGGTGGCCAAAGTACTGGAGCTTCAGTTTTAGCATCATTCCTTCCAAAGAAATCCCAGGGTTGATCTCCTTCACAATGGACTGGTTGGATCTCCTTGCAGTCCAAGGGACTCTCAAGAGTCTTCTCCAACACCACAGTTCAAAAGCATCAATTCTTCGGCGCTCAGCCTTCTTCACAGTCCAACTCTCACATCCATACATGAGCACAGGAAAAACCATAGCCTTGACTAGACGGACCTTAGTCGGCAAAGTAATGTCTCTGCTTTTGAATATACTATCTAGGTTGGTCATAACTTTTGGGATTTAAGTTGGAGTGGGGGATGGAGTGTGGAGGAAGGTCCCTTGGTGTATTGACACAGGGTGATTTTTCTATTTCCTGCAGAAGCGCAGGTATTGACTAGAGGTAGAGGAGCACGGTTGTGCTTCATGGAGATGCAAACTCTCTTTGAAGACTGCATACTTCAGAAGTGTGTATACCCTATGTTCCTAGCTATGTTGCTTAAAGAAATAAACCAGATACCAACAGAAATTTTACATAGACAGAAAGCCTAGAATAAAATCCACTGAAATACTGTGTTGCTCAGTTGTGTCTCTTTGTGACCCCATGGACTATATAGTCCCTGGAATTCTCCAGGCTAGAATACTGGAGTGGGTAGCCTTTCTTTCTCCAACGGATCTTCCTGACCCAGGAATTGAACCCAGGTCTCCTGCATTGCAGGCAGATTCTTTACCAACTGAGCTGTGAGGGAAACCCTGAAATAGTGTGATAATCATTCCTAAATAGAGGGATTCTGACTGCCTGTTTTTCCTTCTACTCACAGATATTTTAAAATATTAATATAAGCAAATTCTACCTTGATAATGAGGAACAAAACAATACATTTAATAGAGGATAAATGGGAGGGATCTTAAATTCACTTGCCTCAAAGCTTTGCTTCATTTTTATAAATTGCTAATTGAAAGGATAAGATGCTTGGGTAGTTCAAAACAACAGATGATTTGGTGTATGGTGGACATAAGTCATAAATACTTGGGAACACTCATTTTGTTCAGTTCCTTACTGGAAGGAATGATTTAATCCATGCGATGGAGTCAGCTGTCCCTTGGGAAAGAATATGTCAGAAAGTAAACAATCCATTAACAAATGATCACACAGGATACAGGTCAGGCATTGGGAGTGAGGCATGCACACCAGTACAGTGATCCTCAACTTTTTTGGCACCAGGAGCTGGTTTTGTGGAAGACACCTTTTCTACAGACCCAGGGGTGGGGTAGGGATAGTTTCAGGATGATTCAAGCACATTACACTTATTGCGTACTTTATTTCTATTATTATTACATTGTGATATATAATGAAATAATTATACAACTCAACATAATGCAGAATCAGTGGGGGCCCAGAGCTTGTTTTCCTGCAACTAGACAGTCCCATCTGGAGGTGATGGGAGACCCTCCAAGTGTATTGTTTATATTCAGTCTACTCTGTAATCTCATTTTGGTTGTTGTCGCTACAGAAAACCCTGCTTCACAAAGATAGGATGTTAGAAAAGGAAGCAGGCATTAGATTCTCATAAGGAGCGTTCAACCTAGGTCCCTTGAATGTGTAGTTCACTGTGGGGTTCATGCTTCCATGAGAATCTAATGCTGCTGCTAATGCAAAGAGGTGGAGCTCAGGCATTAATGAAGTGATGGGAGCAGCTGTAAATACAGATGAAGCTTTGCTCACTCACCTCCTTCTGTGTAACCCAGTTCCTAACAGACTACAGACTTGTACGCCTACACCAGTCAATGCAGGCATTTAAAACATAACTTACCTAACGTTTGGACTGTACTTTACTCATAAGAATTTTGTTCCCTGGTGCCTTGTACACTCTGAGGCACTGTGAATATATATGTATATATATATAGTCAATGTATTGAAAAACAAAAGTTCTGTTAGTGTAGCTTTGTCTTCAGGTCATTTCTTCTATGCCCTGCTGTACACCTGGTGAAGGCAGCCGCGATGTGGAAGTTAAACCTTTCTGACAGGGTAAGCACAGCTGTGATAGCCCAGAGGATTGCTGTGCCTCTGCTCTGACTGCGCTGGATTTCCTGCCGTCTCCACACACCACCTCCTGGCTAAGCCCATGCACAGCCTCTTTGTGCATGCTCCTATTAAGTATTAATTAGATATTATGCTATTACTTAGCTTCAGGTGTGAGCCCTAAGAGAACAAGGATGACATCTTAAGTTTCTAGTGCTTGAGGAGTGATGACTGTTACCAGGTCCTGGAAACAGGCCAGATAAACACCGCCAAGGAGGTTCCCAGATGTATATATAGCTGGAGTATGTGTCAGTCACTTAATGAATTAGAGTTTTTGCAAGCAGCTTGTTGCCCGAAAATTACTGGATTGCTTTTTTGTGACAGTTTAAACATAGGTGTCTGAAATTTCCCCCACGTGTACCCAATGGTCTTTCATTCGGCATCTCCAAGGAACTTTTTAATTTTATTGTATTACTGTGCTTACTGCTGGTTTAATGGAGCAAAAACAATTTCAATTTTTTTTAATTAAAGGGATTATATAAGAAAATTACTACAGAAGACAAAAGGATAGCAATAAAAATCTTCCAATATCCAACCACCTCAACCCATTAGCTATTACTGTAAAAGGTAAATGCTCCAGAAGGGAACTCTTGAAAGTTGAATCACTTGTAGTTTAAAACTGAGAAAACTGAGGAAGGTAAATATGATTCAAGTCCACAACTATAACATATCCAGGAATAATAACATTTTCTGAAGACTAGATTGACCTTTAGCTAACCCACAAAACTGTTCCTTATATAGATTATCTGTCACTGGCTCATAGATCACATTTTTTTTTATTGTTCAGGACAGTCCAGATTCTTTAAGTTTTATCACAATCCCCCATATTTCCTCCAACACAGGAAGAATTTAAAGGGTCTAAAAATTTCTATGCCACTTATGTCAAAGTGCATCCCCAGACAGACTCTGGAAACTAGAAAAACACAAAATTCTTTATTATATTTTTTCATCCAATTTCAGAGTTTGAAAAAATGTGATTTTTCTCTAAAGATATATTTTATTTAAAATTACATAAGCATATGCTCCACTTTAGTATTCAGTAAGGATACTGTTATCCGCTGCTTTTAGTAAAAATCATTTGGTTTTCAGTCATGGTCTCTTAAATTATTCTTGAGTGAACATCTTCTTTCAGTCTTTTCCAAGAGAAGTATAATAGCCTTTTTCATCCCATCATTTTCTTTTTTCACTTATCTTCCAATCTTTTTATTTACTGTGCTATCTAATTTTAAAAATGCTTATTTTGACAGGAAGGACATTTTCACTTGAAGTGAAATCAGTAGAACATTATTTTGACTTTAATAATAAAACTTTCTTTCATTTTTCTAAGCAAGATCCTCATAGAAAAAGAGTAAAGTGAGCCCGGGCAAAATTATAAACTGAAATGCAATTTGACTCTAATTTGAGGTCAATACTCTATCTGTAACTCCTCCATTGGTGGTGGTTTGGGAACTACCATTGTTATACTAAACTGAAGCTTGATCCTCTCAGAGCTTGTCTCATATTCCCAAATTAAGATATATCTTTCTCTATCCTATTTTCATCCATAAGGTTATAATTTCAAGTGACTCATTAAGGTAATAATAATTGCCAACATTGCCTAAGTCTGATACTATTCTTAGTGTTTTACATGAATCAACTTGCTTAAAGTTAAAAAAACACCCTGTGAGTTAGGTACTATTATTCCTAGTTTACCCATGATGACCATGTGTTCTGATTGACAAAAATGAATGCACGAAAAAAAAACTTACTATGATGATTTCAGAGTATAGTATTTCAAATATTAATACTATTTAAAAGTTTAAATAGTAGTGTGAATCAATAAGGATAACACATGGGTTTTTCTGTCTCACCTCTTTTTGCTAAACACATGAAGAGGATTTTAAAAAGAGTTAAAAATAAAATTTCGGTTATGACATTTTTAAGAGAAATAGCCACCATAGCCTTTCTCTGAGCCACTTATAAATATATATTAATTTTTTCCCAATCTTCTGTTGTCAAAAAAATGTCAAGTGTTCAAATGCTATGTTCAGACTTAATTGCACTTGCAAAGTTCTTTCTGTATAGGGTTTATGTAGTTTGCAAATAGGCTGATATGGAAGGAAAATTTACTTTCTAGCCAGTATTTTTCTATAAAAGAGGTCATCTTTCTTTAATTCTCTGAAGATAAAGCCTAAGAAAACTATATTTGGCCAGGCCAATTCAAATGGCAGACCAGAAAGGAAGCTGTAAAACACAGTCTGACAGGGTTGCCAAGACTCATTTTAGTTCTGTGTACCTCCTTCCTCCCCACCTGACTTCATGACAAAGAAAATCCACAGGAAACCAGATGGAGAAAAAAGTGCTATGGTCTCTGATCATTTGATCTATTCTGTATCAGACTAAGTTAAATTTGATTTTTTACACCTTTACTGAAACCTTTATCAACAAAATCGTTTCTATATTTCTAACCTACATTTGATTCTGGCAAGCGGTACCTGATTTTAGCTATTCCCATGATGTAATCTCGTTTTGACATAAAAAATGGAAAGATAAAAATGGTTTATATTTTTTTCCTAAAGCTACATCTGTTGAGCACAAAATATAAAAAGAATCAGCTGCTTCATATGATCATATTTAGACAAATATTTTTAAAGAACATAAAAATGAGTGTTTTGTGTTTATATTTTTCCTTTATTCTCTAAATTGGCTTGCTGAATGATAGCAAACAATCAAACAAAATGGCTAACTTGTTCTTTCTCTTTATGCTAACCTGAGAAATGAACTATTCACATGAATACAGAACCAGTTATTGTGTAGAATGAATCATTTTGACAAAACCTCCTTGAATAATATTGATCTGGGCATCTTATCATGGATAGGTAGGGGCACATTATTTTTAGTGCATTAGCTATGATCTAAGTGAAGGCTTTAGATAACATTAAATATCACACTTTTTTTTTCTTTTAAGAGCTTCAAACACAGAAATAGAGACATTTTTAAATGTACCATTACAAAGAAAAACTCAACATTTTTAAGTTAATATTAAAAAAATAAAGATAACTTATAGCAATGATACTATGCTATAAAGATAGCTTCAGTGAAGTTGAGTTCAGTCACTCAGTCATGACCGACTGTTTGTGACCCCATGAACTGCAGCACACCAGGCCTCCCTGTCCATCACCAACTCCTGCAGTTCACTTAGACTCGCATCCATCTAGTCATTGATGCCATCCAACCCTCTCATCCTCTGTCATCCCCTTCTTCTCCTGCCCCCAATCTCTCCCAGCATCAGAGTCTTTTCCATTGAGTCAACTCTGTGTGAGGTGGTCAAAGTACTGGAGTTTCAGCTTTAGTATCATTCCCTCCAAAGAAATCCCAGGACTGATCTCTTTCAGAATGGACTGGTTGGATCTCCTTGCACTCCAAGGGACTCTCAAGAGTCTTCTCCAACAGCACAGTTCAAAAGCATCAATTCTTCAGTGCTCAGCTTTCTTCACAGTCCAACTCTCATGTCCATACATGGCCACTGGAAAAACCATAGCCTTGACTATATGGACTTTGTTGGCAAAGTAATGTCTCTGCTTTTCAATATGCTGTCTAGGTTTGTCATAACTTTTCTTCCAAGGAGTAAGTGTCTTTTAATTTCATGGCTGCAGTCACCATCTGCAGTGATTTTGGAGCCTCCCAAAAGAAAGTCTGACACTGTTTCCTCTGTTTCCCCATCTATCTCCCATGAAGTAATGGGACCAGATGCCATGATCTTCGTTTTCTGAATGTTGAGCTTTAAGCCAACTTTTTCACTCTCCTCTTTCACTTTCATCAGGAGGCTTTTTAGTTCCTCTTCACTTTCTACCATAAAGGTGGTATCATCTGCATATCTGAGGTTATTGATATTTCTCTCAGCAATCTTGATTCCAGCTTGTGTTTCTTCCAACCCAGCATTTCTCATGATGTACTCTGCATATAAGTTAAATAAGCAGGGTGACAATATACAGCCTTGACATACTCCTTTTCCTATTTGGAACCAGTCTGTTGTTCCAAGTCTAATTCTAACTGTTGCTTCCTGACCTGCATATAGATTTATCAAGAGGCAAGTCAAGTGGTCTTAGATGCAGCATTTTAAATTCAATACCCTTGAGTACTTCAAGAAGAAAAGAATTAAACAGAAAAGGAAAATATTTCTTAATACCAGATTTTCTAGTTTCCAAAAAGTTATCATTTCTCTTGACTTTTTTTTTTTTCAAAGCCTCATTATCAAGTCTGGATTAAATGCTCATGTATTATTTGCCTAATATCTAGGAATAAATGCCAATTTTTATTATTCTATAAAAATAATATGTGAACCTATGGACCCCTTATCTTTGACAAAGGAAGCAAGAATATACAATAGAGCAAAGACAATCTCTTTAACAGGTAGTGCTAGGAAAACTGGTCAACCACCAGGAAAGAATGAAACTAGAACACTTTCTAACACCATATACAAAAATAAACACAAAATGGTTTAAAGATCTAAATGTAAGACCAGAAACTATAAAACTCCTAGAGGAAAACATAGGCAAAACACTCTCTGACATAAATACAGCAGGATCCTCAAAGACCCATCTCCCACAATAATGGAAATAAAAGCAAAAATAAACAAATGGGACCTAATTAAAAGCTTTTGCAGAACGAAGGAACCTAAGCAAGATGAAAAGACAGCCTTCAGAATGGGAGAAAATAATAGCAAATGAAGCAACTGACAAAGAATTAATCTCAAAAATCTACAAGCAGCTCATGCAGCTCAATACTAGAAAAATAAATGACCCAATCAAAACATGGGCCAAAGAGCTAAACAGACATTTCTCCAAAGAAGAGGTACAGATGATCAACCACCACATGAAAAGATGCTCAACATCACTCATTATCAGAGAAATGCAAATCAAAACTACTGTGAGGTATGATCTCATGTGGGTCAGAATGACTGCTGTCAAAAATTCTACAAATAAGTGCTGGAGAGGGTGTGGAGAAAAGGGAATCCTCTTACACTCTTGGTAGGAGTGCAAACTAGTACAGCCACTATTGAGAACAGTGTGGAGATTCCTTAAAAACCTGGAAATAGAATTGCCATAGGTACTGGGTATACACACTGAGGAAACCAGAAGTGAAAGAGACACGTGTACCCCAGTGTTCATCACAGCACTGTTTATAATAGCCAGGACATGGAAGCAACTTAAATGTCCGTCACAGACAAATGGATAAGAAAGCTGTTGTAAATATACACAATGGAATATTGCTCACTATTAAAAAGAATGCATTTGAATCAGTTCTAATGAGGTGGATGAAAATGGAACCTATTATACAGAGTGAAGTAAGTCAAAAAGAAAAACATCAATGCAGTATATTAATACATATATATGGAATTTGGAAAGATGGTAACAATGACCATATATGCGAGACAGCAAAAGAGACACAGATGTAAAGAACAGACTTTTTGACTCTGTAGGAAAAGGTGAGGGTGGGATGATTTGAGAGAATAGCACTGAAATATGTATATTATCATATGTGAAAAAGTTCACCAGTCCAAGTTTGATGTATGAAACAGGGCACTCAAAGTCGGTGCATCAGACAACCCTGAGGGATGGGATGGGGAAGGAGGTGGGAAGGGGTTCATGATGGGGGACACATGTACACCTGTGACTGATTCACGCCAATGAATGGCAAAACCACTACAATATTGTAAAGTAATTAGCCTCTAATATTAAAATAAATAAATAAAATAATGTGTGAAATCATTATATCTTAAAAGTCTAATCATGTGGAGGCAAAGTCTGATTCCATAGTTTGGTGGTAGAAAGAAATCTTTATGAAGTAGCCCTTCAATAGATATACATATTTAGTTTATAAGACAACCTACCTTATGAAGTTTCGCTTCCCTCGTGGCTCAGATGGTAAAGCATCTGCCTGCAATGTGTGAGACCCGGGTTCAATCCCTGGGTTGGGAAGATCCCCCAGAGAAGGAAATGGCAACTCACTCCAGTATTCTTGCATGGAGAATCAGATGGATAGAGGACCTTAGTAGCCTACAGTCCATAGTGTTGCAAAGAGTTGGAAACAACTGAGAGACTTTTTCTTTCTTTCTTTCTTTCTTTCTTTCTTTCTTTCTTTCTTTCTTTCTTTCTTTTCCTTAGTAAAGGAATTTAAATAACCTAAGAATAATGTATAAAGACATTCGTGTTTGTTATCTTTTTACTGTTTGAGTGCATCACCTTACATCCTGAAAATAGATGTTTCTCTTTTCCAAATGTACTTTCCTTTTTTCTACACTAATTCTCTACAAATGTGCAGAGCTTCTCTCCCTCCCATTTTTTAATTGAGTAGAAATAAATCTATTCTCCTTTATTCTATCACAAAATATCGTATTTAAAACTTCTTATTTTTCTAAGAGAACTGTTTTTCAAATTGAGAAGCAATGCGTGGGCTTCTCAGGTGGAGCAGTGGTAGAGGGATCCGCCTGTCAATGAAAGAGATGCAGGAGAACCGAGTTTGATCCCTGGCTCGGGAAGATCCCCTGCAAGAGGAAATGACAACCTACTCCAGTATTCTTGCCTGAAAAACCCCAGGAACAGAGGTCACAAAGAGTAAACAGTAATGAGCACATATGCTAAATTATAAATTAAATTTTGGGTAGGGAGTGTTGGACAGGATCTTTATGTATGTGAACTCATGCATTTTTATGCTGCTGTTTTTCTCTATAACATTATTCTTATTAAAAAGAGCTGTGGTCTCAAATCTGTTTGTATATTATATACATCCACAGAGTTTATTTAAATGACATATACTCATCCCACACAAACTTAAGAATCTCTGGGCATGAAGTCCTGGTGTAGGTTCGATGCAGGATGCTTGGGACTGATGCACGGGGATAATCCAGAGAGATGGTGTGGGGCGGGAGGGGAGAGGTGGAGGTCGGGATTGGGAGTTCATGTACACTCGCGGCTGATTCATGTCAATGTATAGCAAAACGAATACAGTATTGTAAAGCAAAACAAACTAAAAAATAAAAATTATTTAAAGAAAAAAAACTAAAAAATAAAAAATAATAATAATAAAAAAGAATCTCTGGGCATGAAGTCCTGGTGTTGCTACTTTTAAATTGCCTGCCCCCTCACCCAGGGAATAATAAGTGCAGACAGGATTCACAATAACTGACCTAGAAACATCAAGATGATTATAAGTGAAACCATTGATCTGCTTGTCACTTCTATGTTTGTCTCTAAATCACAGTTAAGTGAGATCAAATCCAGTTTGTTAGGATTTGTGATTACAAATCAGCATCACAATTTAAATGCCCATTAATTTAAACATTCCTGTATGATGAGCTACTTCAGTTCAGTCAGTTCAGTCACTCAGTCGTGTCTGACTCTTTGTGACCCCATGAACCACAGCACGCCAGGCCTCCCTGCCAGAGTCCATCCAAACCCATGTCCATTGAGTCAGTGATGCCATCCAACCATCTCATCCTCTGTTGTCCCCTTCTCCTCCTGCCCTCAATCTTTCCCAGCATCAGAGTCTTTTCCAATGAGTCAGCTCTTCGCATTAGGTGGCCAAAGTATTGGAGATTCAGCTTCAGCATCAGTCCTTCAAATGAACTACTCAGGACTGATCCCTTTAGGAAAAACTCGTTGGGTCTCCTTGCAGTCCAAGGGACTCTCAAAAGTCTTCTCCAACACCACAATTCAAAAGCATCAATTCTTTGTTGCTCAGCTTTCTTTATAGTCCAACTCTCACATCCATACATGACCACTGGAAAAACCATAGCCTTAACTAGACAGACCTTTGTGGCAAAGTAATGTCTGTACTTTTAATAAGCTGTCTAGGTTGGTCATAAATTTCCTTCCAAGGAGTAAGCGTCTTTTTTTTCTTGATATAAATTTATTTATTTTAATTGGAGGCTAATTACTTTACATTATTGTATTGGTTTTGCCATACATCAACATGAATCCACCACGGGTGTACACGTGTTCCCCATCCCTAACCCTCCTCCCACCTTCCTCCCCATACCATCCCTCTGAGTCATCCCAGTGCACCAGCCCCGAGTATCCTGTATCATGCATTAAACCTGGGCTGGCAATTCGTTTCACATATGATATTCTACATGTTTCAATGTCATTAGTTTCATGGCTGCAATCACCATCTGCAGTGATTTTGGAGCCCAGAAAAATAAAGTCAGCCACTGTTTCCACTGTTTCCCCATCTATTTGCCATGAAGTGATGGGACCGGATGCCATGATCTTAGTTTTCTGAATGTTGAGCTTTGAGCCAACTTTTTCACTTTCCTGTTTCACTTTCATCAAGAGGCTCTTTAGTTCTTCTTCACTTTCTGCCATAAAGGTGATGTCATCTGCATATCTGAGGTTATTGATATTTCTCCCGGCAATCTTGATTCCAGCTTGTGCTTCCTCCAGCCCAGCATTTTGATGACGTACTCTGTGTATAAGTTAAATAAGCATAGTGACAATAAACAGCCTTGACATACTCCTTTTCCTAATTGGAACCAGTCTGTTGTTCCATATCCAGTTCTAACTGTTGCTTCCTGACCTGCATACAGGTTTCTCAAGAGGCAGGTCAGGTGGTCTGGTATTCCCATCTCTTCCAGAGTTTTTCACAGTTTATTGTGATCCACACAGTAAAGGCTTTGGCACTATACACCAATAAATATGTGAAATCATAGAGAAGGGATTAATTTGATATGATTCTTGCCTTTATTTCCTCTAATTAATTCTTATTATAATCTATATATATTCGTGCATACATCTGAAGGAATAAATATATTATTATATTATAGATATTTCTGTTTTTTTCTCTTTTTGTTTGAATGACTTACAAAAAACAAGTCATATAAGCCCTAGAAAAGTCTTAGGACAGTGGCTCCTTAATATAATAAATTTTTTTCATAGATTTTGAATATTAGTACTCTATACCAGTGTTGCTAAAGCTATCATGCTTTCTGGTTTATAACCAAAAGTAAGCACAATTGTGGTGTTGGAGAAAACTCTTGAGAGTCCCTTGGACTGCAAGGAGATCCAACCAGTCCATTCTGAAGGAGATCGGCCCTGGGATTTCTCTGGAGGGAATGATGCTAAAGCTGATACTCCAGTACTTTGGCCACCCCCATGCAAAGAGTTGACTCATTGGAAAAGACTCTGATGCTGGGAGGGATTGGGCACAGGAGGAGAAGGGGGTGGCAGAGGATTAGATGGCTGGATGGCATCACAGACGTGATCGACATGAATTTGAGTAAACTCTGGGAGTTGGTGATGATCAAGGAGGCCTGGCGTGCTGCAATTCATGCAGTCACAAAGAATTGGACATGTCTGAGCAACTGAACTGAGACACAAATTATATGAAGTAAAAAACATTGCTGAGGTTTTGAGATCTGATTCACCAGAAAAACCCTCACTCAAACTCTCAGTCACCACACAATTGCTCCCTTCCGCCAGCTCTGTCTATTCGTCTCTCACACACATTACACACACATACACACGTTTGATTTTATTTCTTTGACTCTTTGTCTTTCTACTTGGTATTTCTGTGCCAGTATATTGGTATTTCTGCTCCAGTATAAAAAAATATCTCTTTTTATAATATTTCTATTTCTTTTACTTCAATTGACATAGCTTAGGATTATCTAGAGGAAAAATAGTTATCAGAATCAAAACAGTGGATGAGGAGAGTACATAACTGTTTCCAAGCATTTTAGCTTCACTCATTACCGTCAGTAAGTCAAGTAAAATTGATGTATATCTATTTTTTCATCTCTTAATTGAAGTTAAAATTAAATATTCCCTGCTTATCTTATAGAAATTGTGGTAAGAGCAAATGATATAATTTTGTGAATATCAATGTGTTGGTGAATTTTTAGTTGTAATTCAAATTTTGAAAAGAGGATGAATAATAGAGGTAACCTAAGTTCTGATTTAATTACTTCCTGAGTATGTGTTTATATGTGTGAATGATAAGAGCAATTCACTTTTTTTTTTAATATTTTTTTATTTTTATTTTTTTTAATTAATTTTTATTTTTTAGTTTGTTTTGCTTTACAACACTGTATTCGTTTTGTTACACATTGACATGAATTAGCCATGAGTGTACATGAACTTTAAATCACCCATAGTTCATCTCTCTAGTACAGTTACAGGTTTACATTAAATTTATATATAACTGGGGACATAACCCCCCCCAAAACTGAGCCAACTCAAGAGATTACAGTAGAACAAAGTAAGTTAGGACTTGCTTGTAATAAGGGAAAAAGTGGCAAGCTTATAATTTTATAAGAAACACTAAGTAGAGCTTACACGCAGAAGCAGATGGTGCCATACCAAGTGGCTAAAATCTGAAACATCTGCTCTTCATAATATAGTATGATAAAGCTAAAAACATAAGGTGGTTAGAAAAAAATATGCATACTGTGCTATATATATAAATATAAATAAGTTATATAGATATAGATATAGATAGATAGGTAGTCCTACTATCAGTCACTTCAGTCTTGTCTGACTCTTTACAATCCTATATTATGTAGCCCATCAGGCTCCTCTGTCCATTGGATTTTTTCAGGCAAGAACACTGGAGTGAGTTGCCATTTCCTCCTCCAGCGGATCTTCCTGACTCAGAGGCTGAACCTGCATCTCCTGTATTGCAGGTAGATTCTCTACCACTGAGTCACTTGGGAGCCCTACATACATATACATATATATATATATGCTGTGCCTAGTCACTCAGTCATGTCTGACTCTGTGCAACCCCATGGTTTTTGGCCCTTCAAGCTTCTCTGTCCATGAGGATTCTCTAGGCAAGAATACTGGGGGTGAGTTGTCATGCTCTCCTCTAGGGTATCTTCCCAATCTAGGGGTCAAATCCAGGTCTTCTGCATTGCAGGCAGATTCTTTACCAACTGAGCTACTAGGGAAGCAAGATATATATATATATATAATATATATACATATAATTATATAATATATATCACACATATATATTACACATATCTGTGATATACTTATTAAATTCAGAATCTGAATAAATTGATAAGAAATCATGCACTCCAATTTCACATGAGTAAAGATTTCAAAAATATTTCATTAGAGAAGATATATGATCAACAAACACATAGAAAGCCACATAACATCATTTGTCATTGGGAAAGTGAAAATTAAAAACACAACATGATGCTATTGCACACCTGTTAGAATAGCTTTAATTTACAGACTTGATAAGTGTTAATCCAGCCATGAAGTCACGATAATTTTCTTACATTGGGAGACATGTAAAATTTCCAACCACTTTGATAAAAAGTTTTGCAGTTTCTTATAAAGTTAAATATGAACTTACTATATATGCACTTACACAGAAATTGCAATCTTCATTTTTATCCAAGTGATATGAAAAGGCACATAAAGATATGCACAGTGATGTGTACAGCACTTTTATTCACAATATTTAAAACCTAGAAATAGCCCAAATGTCTGTCAACAGGTATAGATAAACAAATCAGAATATTTCAATAAAATGAAATACTACTTAGCAATACAGGGGAGGGAGGAACCTACTTACATATGCAAAATATTAATGAATCTCAAAAACAATATATTCAGTGGGAAAACAAGCAAACTCAATAGGCTACATAGCAAATTACTATATTTATATGAAATTCTAAAACTGGCAAAAACTAATCCAGAGTGACCAGAAGTATGGAGAGGCATTGGCATCCCACTCCAGTACTCTTGCTTGGAAAATCCCAAGGATGGAGGAGCCTGGTAGGCTGCAGTCCATGGGGTCGCTAAGAATCAGCCCTGACTGAGCGACTTCACTTTCACCTTTTACTTTCACGCATTGGAGAAGGAAATAGCAACCCACTCCATTGTTCTTGCCTGGAGAATCCCAAGGACGGTGGAGGCTGGTAGGCTGCCATCTATGGGGTCGCACAGAGTCGAACACAACTGAAGTGACTTAACAGCAGTGACCAGAAGCAGACTGGTGGTTGCCTGGGGCTGGGAACAATACCAAGGGAGCAGGAAATTTTGGAGGAATGAGAGAAGTGTTCTATATCTCTAATATAAACTTCTATATATCTAATGTTGAATTAGAAATAAATAAAAAATCCAGTAAAAAATTAAGCAGCAACACTTTTTCTTGAAAAAGTCATTTAATTGAACAGATAGGGACCTAACAATTACAATTAAATGGAAACGATTCAACTTTAAGAAAAAAAAAATGAGAAGGAAAATATCATCAAAACATCAACTTTATTTGAAAATCTAGATGAAATGGGTAAAATTAAAGAAATTTATCATTTACCAGAATTGACCCAAATGTAGAAGGAAAATATAAAAAGATTAATTTCTAAAGGAAAAATTGAGAATCTTTTTTTTTTAAACTGCTGCAGCACCTTGCCCAGGGAATTTCACTGTGGAATTCCATGAAATTGTTAACTACCAGATAAGCACAGTGTTCTTTAAACAATTCTTCTCAAAGAAAAAGAAATTTTTCAAATGTTTTTTGTTGCTCCCTAACTATACACCAATACTCAATACTGACTAATATTGCTAAATGTAATTTAGAAAATAAGAACTCAATGTAAATCTTAAATTTCTATGTAATTTACATTTTAAAAATATAAAATGATAAATAAATTATACATAAACATAACCCATTAGTATATAATATCTACATTACAAAATAATAGAAATAATAGATCTTTATCATATGAGGTTTATTCAGGAGTACAAATTTCAGTCAATATTAATAAACCCATTAATTAATATACTTATAAAATTAAAAATAATGATTATCTTATTCGGGAGTTGGTGATGGACAGGGAGGCCTGGCGTGCTGCGATTCATGGGGTAGCAAAGAGTCAGACACGACTGAGCCACTGAACTGAACTGAACTGAACTATTTGATGATATTCAAAAATTCTAGCTTGAGAAGATCCTCTGGAAGAGGAAATGGCAATCCATTTCAATATTTTTGCCTAGGAAATCCCATGGACAGAGTAACCTGTCAGGCTGCAGTCCATGACTTACTCATTACAATCCTATACCTGGAAAACCCAAGAGACCTAACAAACAGAAGGAATGAATGTTCATTATAATTATTAGTATTATAATGAGAAAAAATTCTTTATATTGAGAAAAAATTATCTCCTTACCAATTTGCAATAGTCTTCAATTTGCTCTGTGAAGACAGTATTTTCTAACACTATACTTTCCTTTTTTATTGTTTTTTGCCTTAAGACAGATTTAATTTTCTTGAACCTCAAAATCACTGTGGATGGTGACTGCAGCCATGGTATTAAAGCTACAACAAACCTAGCTGTTGTCATTCAGTCCTCAATTGTGTTCAATTCTTTGTGACTCCATGGACTGCAGGATGCCAGGATTTCCTGTCCTTCATTATCTCCCAAAGTTTGCTCAAACTTACGTCCACTGAGTTGGTGTTGCCATCCAACCATCTCATGCTCTGTAACCTCCTTCTCATTTTGCCCTCAGTCTTTCCCATCATCAGGGTCTTTTCCAGTGAGTCAGCTCATCTCATTAGGTGGTCAAAGTATTGCAGCTTCAAATTCAGCATCAGACCTTCCAAAGAATAGTCAGGGTTAATTTGCTTTAGGATTGACTGGTTTGATCTCCCTGCTATCCAAGGGACTCTTTTTTTTTTTTTAATATAAATTTATTTATTTTAATTGGAGGTTAATTACTTTGCAATATTGCATCTTAATCAAGCACCACAGTTTGAAAGATCGATCCTTTAGCCCTCAACCTTCTTTTTGGTCATACTCTCACATCCAGACATGACTACTGGAAAAACTATAGCTTTGACTAAACAGAGCTTTGTCAGTAAAGTCTCTGTTTTTTAATATGCTGTCTAGATGGATCATAGCTTTTTTCCAAGGGCAAACATCTTTTACTTTCATGGCTGCAGTCACCATCTGCAGTGATTTTGGAGCCCAAGAAAATACAGTCTGTTGCTGTTTCCATTGTTTCCCCATCTAGTGCTGGGCCTGGACACCATTATCTTCGTTTTCTGAATATTGAGTTTTAAGTCAACTTTTTGCTCTCCTCTTTCACCTTCATCAAGAGTCTCTGTAGTTCCTCTTCACTTTCTATCATTAGAGTGGTGTCATCTGCATATCTGACGTTATTGATATTTCTCCCAGCAATCTTGAGTCATCAAACCTAGATAGCATGTTAAATAGCAGATTCATCACTTTGCTGACAAAGGTCCATATAGTCAAAACTATGGCTTTTCAAGTGGTCATATATGGATGTAAGCGTTGGTCCATAAATAAGGCTGAGCACTGAAGAATTGATGTTTTCAAATTATGATGCTGGAGTTGAGCTGCATAAGCTGCTTGTATATTTTTGAGATTAGTTGTTTGTCAGTTGCTTCATTTGCTATTATTTTCTCCCATTCAGAAGGCTGTCTTTTCACCTTGCTTATAGTTTCTTTTGTTGTGCAGAAGCTTTTAATTTTAATTAGATCCCATTTGTTTATTTTTGCTTTTATTTCCAGTATTCTGGGAGGTGGATCATAGAGGATCCTGCTGTGATTTATGTCAGAGAGTGTTTTGCCTATGTTCTCCTCTAAGAGTTTTATAGTTTCTTGTCTTACGTTTAGATCTTTAATCCATTTTGAGTTTATTTTTGTGTATGGTGTTAGAAAGTGATCTAATTTCATTCTTTTACAAGTGGTTGACCAGTTTTCCCAGCACCACTTGTTAAAAAGATTGTCTTTAATCCACTGTATATTCTTGCCTCCTTGTCGAAGATAAGCTGTCCATAGGTGTGTGGATTTATCTCTGGGCTTTCTATTTTGTTCCATTGATCTATATTTCTGTCTTTGTGCCAGTACCATACTGTCTTGATGACTGTGGCTTTGTAGTAAAGCCTGACGTCAGGCAGGTTGATTCCTCCAGTTCCATTCTTCTTTCTCAAGATGGCTTTGGCTATTCGAGGTTTTTTGTGTTTCCATACAAATTGTGAAATTATTTGTTCTAGCTCTGTGAAAAACACCGCTGGTATCTTGATAGGAATTGCATTGAATCTGTAGATTGCTTTGGGTAGTATACTCATTTTCACTATATTGATTCTTCCGATCCATGAACATTTAATCTTTATATTTTCTAACATAGTCATTAGAGACATATCTATATCAATATCTATATTCTGCTTTTGTTGTATCATCTCAGTTTTCAATGTATTATTTTTGGTATAATAAAGTTCTAAGTATTTTCAAAACTGTTATGACATTATTTGACCAACGTATTTAACCACTGGAACATCCACTATTAAAATACTCTGTCATTTGCATGCACTAGATCTTTATTTCATGAAAAAATACTACAAGATAAGTATTATTTTCCTTATACAGAGGCCTACATACAATAAACCTCCCATCTATAGTTGTTTAAAACCAGAAATTTTACCCCATTAAATCCCAAAGTTTGATTGTACATACATATAGAAATTGTTGAAATACTTAAATGAAAAGGGACATTATTGTGCAACTGAAGTCATGTTTTGAGGGAATTTACATTTTCCTGGCATAAAATTATAGTCCCACTATCTTAATATAAATGTAAATGCTCCCAAAGATACCTAGGACATATTTCTCAGTTATCTTCTTAGAGTTACTGAATTCACCTTTAATCTAAACAAAATTAAAATGTACCAAATATAGTGTAGATGTTTAATAAATATGCATTAAATTCATTAAGTAAAGGAGACCAACAGAAATAATTTCTTACTCTGAAAACTGAACATTGATTGTTCAGGCTTAACCATAAAACAAAAGACCCTTAACAACAAATATAAAAGCAAAATTTAAAAATAATTTCTTTCTTTCTCCTGTATTTATATTTTGAAAGACAAATTTTATTTTGTTTTCTTGATAGGAAGGACCATGGATTTTGGGATTCCTCATGATGATATTGAAAATAATTTATTAGTCTTTGATTCTCACCAAAAGATCCTTTGCTACCAATGTTGCACTTGATATGACTAAAGATAGTTTGATACAAAATTTGTCTTTACATTTACTCCTTCTGACTGTTGGTTCTTTCAGTGCAAATTTTCTTTACCAGATCATTAATTTCAGTGGGAGCAGTGCAAACATTTAGAGCAGAAATAGGGTAAGTAATTGAATAATTGAATTTTTTTCTCCATAAGAAGTTTCTAAAAGTATTGGTGTTAGCTCTAGATGTGATTATGACTCATTCCTCCTCAAAGCTAATATTGATATTGAGTTGTTCATTGAATGAAAAATGTAGAAATTCTATATTAAGTCAGCTCAAATTACACAAAGAAGAGAATCACAAAGTTGATTTACTAAACAGGTAAATTCAAAGCACTAAAGATAAATTAGATAATATTTATTCAAAAAAAAATCTTTTTCAAAGTTACAGAAAAATTTGGCTAAATATCATTCATAACCAGGTATATAATTTCATTTATTTATTTATTACACATATTTGCTTATTCAGTGATAAGTATACTTCTCTAATAGAAAATCACAACTATTGTGAACATTTATTTGAGAAATCAATTTTAATTTATAATCTGTAATTAACATTTGCTAGTCTATAAAATAATGTTAAGTAATGACTAATAATGATTTTGTTTCTAGCATGAATCAATAAGAAACACAGTTACTATATTAAAGTCACTGTGCTAAACACTGCATTGCTCAATCCTTATATTCATTTACAGAAAGAAACAAAAAATTACTCCTTACCTGGAAATAATTTTTTTCAATACAGTCTACATTTTTCAGGGCCTCAGGTTCTGCAAACTTGTTAGTTTGAAACACATAATGTGGGACCATATTTTGTTATTACTTTCTCATGATTCATTTGCTTTTTCCAGTTTTTGAAAACATCTGCAACACTACTAAAAGACAACATATATATTGTTGAATTTAATCTCAGAGCCACGCACTTACACAAACAACTTTCTGGAATAACTGTATCTAAAAATTAGCCCCAAATGAAAAGAACATGAAAATGCTATCAACATTAAGTTTTTAAAAATACCTTAGAAAGGATGATCACACCAAATGCTTCCTTCAATTTACAGATGAGGAAACTTGACTCATCTATATCGTGTTTTGGTATAGACAAAGTCTGTAAAATCTTATGTAGTACTCATCCTGTGGCATCAAAGTTTTCTTCTTTTTCTTAGAATGTCCTGGTTTATACTTAGGAAGTATTTCCCCATGATAATCAAAAACATTTAAGACGTGGAGCCTGACTAGAAAGAAAAGCACAATAGCTAGATATAATTCTGTTACTACATTATAGAATTATATATGCACACACATATATACATAAACAGCTGATAGATGATAGATAGCTGATATTTAGATAGATAGCTTTAACCGAGATAAAAGTTTCTTGGAAACAGTTTAGGTCTTTTGGGTCTTGTTGTTAAGCCTTGTAAGTAGGAAGCAGAGTGTATAATCTAGAATTAATTTGTCTTCTTCATGAGGCAAGACCCTTTTGAGCTTTCTACTTGATGCCCCATGAATATGAGGTTCCACTCTAAGTGGTGGGAACAGGTATTTTTACAGAACCTGTGGGCAAGTCGGTATTGTTTGTTTTAATCCTTTTGGGTGCTTGCTGCGCTGGTCCTAGGTAATTTCCTTACACAGAGCACCAGTCAGAATTCTGCAGAAGACTCCGAGGGTGCTCTGCAGATTGCTGAAGTTCCTCCCTGCACAGCTCCCCCCTCACCACTGTGCCCTGTACTCTAAAATCCCACAGCAGAAAGGAGGTGATTTGGTCTCTCCATCCTCACTGCTGCTTCTCTTCACCTCAGGAGAACACCAGATCCAACAAGTTTCTGTCTCCTGACTCTGTGGCCTTGAAACTTTCTGGCAGAAACCTGGGACAATTCTAGAGCATGTGTCATTTGTTTCTTGTTTCTTAGGGACTACTATCCTTTATTGTCTAATGTCCAATGTTTAGAAAACTATGGCTTCATATATTTTGCATTTTTTTTAGTTGTTTCTCATGGAAGGGTAAATCTGATCCCTGATACTTCATTTTAGGTAGAAGTCATTCAGACTTTTTAACTCTTCTTATTCTTACAAGTGAACAGCTCAATGCTGAAAATTTTACTAAAAAACTCTTTTGTGCCAAATTCTGGAAAATGACAATGAGAACAGCACAACACCTTGCCTTAGGAAACATAGAGTTCATTGTGCACAAGACACATGAGTAGTTCCTAACAATATCATATGCTCAGTGCTCTAAAATAAGCCTGTACAAGGTTCAATGGGAACATAAAATGTGTTGTTCTCCTTAGAAGGTAAATTGTTTATATACTTTTGGATTCAGGCCTTTAACAGAGCTTCTTATACACTTGTTATGGAATAAATGTTTGAGCATGTAACAAATCCGGAGGTTTCCCTCCTTGTAAGCCTTATGATATAACATATGATATATAACCGAATCTTGAGTTTCTGAATCTAATTTGTATGTTCAAATAAACCACACATTGTAAAGTATATCTGTGTAACTCCATGACTGTGTTGATATTGTAAGCAATAAAAGTACATTTTGTAAAAAAACAAAATTACATACTAATCTTTTGTCCCTCTTAAAATTAAAATTTTAGGATTTATCTTTTTACTTATTTTTGGAAAACTTTCAAAGCTTTTGCCTTCTCTTATGCCTCAGATGGTGAAGAATATGCCTGCAGTGCAGAAGACCCAGGTTTGATCCCTGAATCAGGAAGATCCCTTGGAGAAGGAACTGGCAATCCACTCCAATATTCTTGCGTAGAGAATTTCATGGACAGAGGAGTCTGGTGGGCTACTGTCCATGGGGTTTCAAAGAGTTGGACACAACGAATGACTAGGCTTCCAAAGCTTTTAAACTCTAGTTTTCAATTTGAGAAATACAGTGAGTTACCGGTTGTGACTAATCATTGAGACTGAATTAATGAGTGTGTGTGTATGGTCAGCCATGTCCACAGTAATGTTCAGGAGGTTGAATCAGGCCTTCACTAAGTAAATTACATTTTTTGCTAGTACCTAAGCTGCTTAACAGAAGGAGGTGGGCTTGCCAGATCAAGAATCACATTCAGGAGTCCCCAGGTCAACAGCCATCTAAGGGCAGCACAGAATCACAGCTTAAAGACAGTTTATGTGAAATTTCCAGAGAGTCAAAGAAAATCAATCCCATTTGAATGGAAGAAGCAAGGAAACCAGAGAAGCCGTATGAACAACTTGTAAGGAATGTGCCAAATCTATGTTCCTGCATCATCAGCAACTATATTGATTAAAAGGTCAGGCTTGACTAACAATGTGAAAGTGGGAAGTGAAAACAACACAATGAATGTTTGCTCCTAGGTTAATGGTTAGTGCCTATTAAATGACTAATCGCATGTTTATTAAATTAACTGTGTGAAAATATATAAAGAAAAAGAAATGAAAAGTTCAGAAAAGTATGTTAAAGATTTTATTTTGAAGTAATAAGGATATAATTTTTTCTACCTTTTTTCCTGTATTTTTCAAGTTTTCAATGTTTCCATTGAAAGAATTTGTTCTACAAAAATATACGTTGTATCTCAAAATATATATGAGCTCATTTCCCAAATAAAAGAGAGAATGCTAGAACTAAACAAATAAATGCTATCAAGGCTAAGGTTTTTCCAGTGGTCATGTACGGATGTGAGAGTTGGACTGTGAAAAAAGCTGAATGCCGAAGAATTGATGCTTTTCACTGTGGTGTTGGAGAAGACTCTTGAGAGTCCCTTGGACTGCCAGGAGATCCAACCAGTCCATTCTAAAGGAGATCAGTCCTGTATGTTCATTGGAAGAACTGATGTTAAAGCTGAAACTTCAATACTTTGGTCATGCAAAGAGTTGCTCATTGGAAAAGACCCTGATGCTGGGAGGGATTGAGGTCAGGAGGAGAAAGGGACAACAGAGGATGAGATGGCTGGATGGCATATATGTTCATTGGAAGAACTGATGTTAAAGCTGAAACTTCAATACTTTGGTCATGCAAAGAGTTGACTCATTGGAAAAGACCCTGATGCTGGGAGGGATTGAGGTCAGGAGGAGAAAGGGACAACAGAGGATGAGATGGCTGGATGGCATCACCGACTCGATGGACATGAATTCAAGTAAACTCCAGAAGTTGTTGATGGACAGGGAGGCCTGGCGTGCAGCAATTCATGGGGTCGCAAAGAGTTGGACACGACTGAGCGACTGAACTGAACTGAACTAAATGATGCATTATGTTAGAATAAAAACAATTTTTAAGGAAGAAAGAATTCTAAGGATAAAAGCATAAATTGCATTTTACTGAAGATATACTGTGTGCTCATCATGATCCCAAGCACTTGGCATTATTAATATCACTTATTCTCTATCCATACTGAAAGGTAGGGTTAAGTACCATGGTTTACAAACATGAATTTATAGATTCTAAGAGTTCAATTTGCCCAAGCCATGCAGCCAATAAGCTGTAGAAGCAAGGTTTAAGCCTATGCTTTTCAGGCAGAGGTCTCCATTTTAGGGGTATTTAACTTCAAAGACTTCTAATGCAGATCACTGTGGTCTAATAAAATCTTGGTTGTACTCTTAAAGTCCTTTGAGCATTCTTTTGAAGCTGATTTCCATTCCTTTATGCTTTAACAATAAAAATTGATATTCTGTTTCTATATATTATTTTTTTAATACTTTGTTATGTCAGTGCATTGAGATTTTGAAGTGCTGCTTTGTCACTATATTTTTCTGAGATATTTGAAATTTTGTTCACTTAAAACCACTCTTTGAAAAATGTCTTTAATGTCACTGGGAGACATCAATGAAAGGTCAATTGACTATTTCCCAAACTCAGTAATTGGAAAAATTTATTTATTTGTAAGTAATGTGACCAAAGTTATACATTTGAACTTTTTATACTATAAAGTAAATAATACCTGTATTTTCACTATAATTGTGAAGACTATGGGTTTCAAAATGAATATACAGACTTGTGTTCAAATTTCAGTTTTATAGTTTACAGACCAAGTGGCTTTAGGCAGTAGGCTGAGAGCAATAACATTGCCTCGTATATTAACTATTTTAAGCATTAATTGAGCTAATAAATACATTTACAGTGATTAGCAAACTCCTGACACCTAAGCTCAACCAAGGATCACATTTTTATCCTTATTGTTAATGTCATTATTTTTGTTGTTGACTGATATGTTATATTTTCTCCTCACATGACATGGTGTGAAATAAGAGGCTTAAAACTAAAATTACTATCTGCTGCCCCACTTGTATATTTTCCTTTCACATGCAATAAGTGACTTCAAAGCATGGCCGCTTTCCTGGACCTAGAGAGTCGATTGCATTGGACACAATTAGTTTACCTTAAATCCTGAGGATATGGACTTCCTGCCTGGGAATGTGGAACAAGGAAGAGAGTATCCCTCTCCTTTGTCAGGAGAACAAAAACCCTCCCATTTTTCAAATGTCAGAGTTTTAGGGAAAAGTGTTGAGCCAATCGCCTAAACATTAGCAAGTACCTAAGTATGTGCAAAAAGGACAGTCAAATGCACAGGCTGGCCACAATAATGTAACAATGATAGGCAATTCATGACAGCGAAGAGAAAATCACAGCCTGCAGGTTGAAATTTGTACCAAAGGAAAAAATCCATGCATGGATTAGAACTAAGCAAAACACAGAACCATTCAGGAGAGATTATGTACTGTAATTAACTTAACAATGACCAACTAGAGCTTTCAGAGTAAAAGTGTGTATGTGTGTGTGTGTGTATCTATCTATATACAAACATATATGTGTCACATTGTATAAATATATGTGGAGAGAGAGAGAGAGCTCCTCAACTGTTCACCACAATCTTGTCATATATG
This sequence comes from Aepyceros melampus, assembly GCA_006408695.1. NCBI lineage: Eukaryota > Metazoa > Chordata > Mammalia > Artiodactyla > Bovidae > Aepyceros > Aepyceros melampus. Next base: position 2,817 of record SJXQ01000347.1, on the reverse strand, counting down.
TGTTGAGTAATAGCTTTGAAATGGAAAACACAAGCTTTGTGAGAACAGCAGGTATTGTGCAGCCTCCCAAGTGAAGTGTGAGAACCAGGATTTAAACTTATCTCTCAGGCTTCAGACCATCATAACACTGGAAAACAGATGAACAATGAGCAAGCAGCTGAGATACGGAAGGACCCTGAAACATTCCTAAGAGGGAAGGAGATCAAAATAACAATGTAGACTCTAGTGAGCTTAAGACAGAACAGAGACTGTGCTTATAATCATAGGCCAGTACTACCTGACTCCAGGTCCTCCTGTAGAAAAATTGATCAGGAAATGCATGGTTCTCAGATAAAGCTCCAATACTTTGGCCACTTGATGTGAACAGTGGACTCAATGGAAAAGACCCTCATGCTGGGAAAAAATTGAAGGTGGAGGAGAATAGGATGGCAGAGGATGAGAAGGTTGGATGGCATCACTGATTCAGTGAACATGAACTTGGGGATATTCTGAGAGATGGTGAGAGACAGGGAAACCTGGCATACTGTAGTCCATGGGGTTGTGAACAGTTGGATATTACTTGGTGACTGAACAATAACAGCCTAATGAGACCCAGCACTCTGTACCCCATCAGATATTTCTTATAACATCTTTCTTTTCCTGTGCCAAAATAAAATTACTAGATAGCATATTCTAACTACCCACTTCATTTTTTCAAAGAAAATAAACATTATGCTCTTACTGCCACTACACTGGAAGGACTGTTGATGAAACTGAATCTCCAATACTTTGGCCACCTGATAGGAAGAGAAAACTTGTTGGAAAAGACCCTGATATTAGGAAAAATTGAAGGCAAAAGGAGAAGGTGTGGCAGGGAATGAGATGATTAGATAGCATCGCTGACTCAGTGGACATGACTTTGAGCAAACTCTGGGAGATAGTGGAGGAGAGAAGAGCCTGGCATGCTACAGTACTTGGGGTCACAAAGAGCTGGGAATGACATAAGTCCCTGAACAACAATTGCAAACTAGAGGAGAAATTAAAAAAAAATAATAATAATAATATGCATTACATAGTGTAAATTATCAGGCATCACTATCCTAGACAAACTGATGGAACAGTCATATTTTTGCCCTTACATGTAGAGCCAGAGGGATGTGACAGCTCCAATACAGAATTATATAAAGGAGCCTCATTGACAACTTACATGCTACCAGTGGCTTCCTACCCATGGACAATTTTTGGCAATATCCCAACCTCTCAAAAAAAGCATGCTATCCCTTCATTGGTATGGTCATTGCATCCTTGAAATTTTAGTGTATATCAAAGGCATAAAAAAAAAAAAACATTGGGCTTATATGTGAAGTAGAATTAGGTTTTGGCTTAGTTAATAGAGAAAATGAGTTTAACCTCATGCTACATACATCTGATTTTTGATATTTAGCAAGTCACATGAAAGTTTTTGTTGCATGAAATTGTCTCAACAATTGCAGGAATTCTAGAACCCTTGCCAAATACTCCCTTCTACCAATAGCAATAATATCAGATTCATCCCTTATAATCATTGTCACAAGCAAAAAGCCATCCACATGTCTACAATTCACCATCTAAGAGACCAGACCAAAACTCTCATTTTCCTTTTATATCATAAAACAATTCATGGCTTTTAGATGATTCAATTAACCTACTGTTTCACTGATCAGAAATCCAGAGAAAATGGATTTTGGAGTACACAGTCCTAAATTCAAACCCCAGCTCTTGAGTTCACGTTCTTATGATCTTGGGCTAGTTGTTTTACCTTTCCTAAGGTTCTTCATTGCGAAATGAGAATAATGAAGAATTTAAGAATCTCACAGAATTTTTGTGATGGCTAATTAAAACAAAACGTAGTGATTGGCACAATGACCACACATTATGATTGCTTACTAAATTATTTTTTCTATACTTGCTTATAATTAACTATTATAACATCAGACAATAAAATATTGAAAATATCTTTGGTTAGTCTGAAGAGGTAAGCTAGATATAAAGTGTTTGGAGTCTCTTCCTAGCTTGGGCTGGTGGAGAAGTCTGGCATGAAGAAGAGACATTTGAGACAAAGTAACAGGATCATCAATTTCAGCTAAGAAGTTACAGCAAGTCAACTTTGTCTATGTCCCATAATTTTAAAAATCCCATATGACTGGCATACTTCCTACTCATATGTCTGCTTCTCTTCAAGAAGGAAAATTGGTTTTATAATGCAGCTTCTGTTGTCTTTGTTACTTTCATGTATTTTCTTAAATTAAAGCATTTTGATAGGGGATTAGAATGCATTTTTAAGTAAACAGTTATTTCCAGAAACAGCAGGAGTAGATGTGTAAAATCTATAAACCATGGACATGCATAGAGACACAGGGAAATATCTAATTATATTTAAGCTGTCAAAGCCTTCAAAGTAACCTGACAAAATGTGCTTTAAAATTTGTTGTTTTATTTTATAATTGGCTTTAGGATGAATATAACAGACTTCTTTTCTCATTCCTTTGAAAATTAGCATTCTTTCCCATTCAATACAAATCTCCATTATTCCTTTTATCTTAGGGCTTCATTGTAAAATCATTAATAGATACAATAAGTTACTTCAGATGTTAAAACAGACAACTAAACTAGGAAATAATGAAGAGACAACTGAAATAATCATATCTGAAAAGGTCAAGCTTAATTTTTTAAAAGAACTTTAATAGAATAGTCAGTATATGATAAAAAATTATTTTCATGTTATTACAATATTAAAGCCGCACTTGAGCGCAGGCGGCGGAGGCGGCCGCCGCACTTGAGTGCGGCCGAGAGCTACCA